>JANAVB010023652.1:0-27374 GCA_029216955.1 Iris pallida | reverse complement strand
AGTCAGCATTAACGATTCTTGGTTTCTGAGACAGCTTATCGAATATAGGATTTCAAGAAAGAACCTGATTTCCCATCCTGACGTATCGACCTTTCTAGTCCAGTCAAACCTGAGGCAAGTACATTTTGTGTTAGTTTACAATTATTTAGTAATCGTTTTAATGCAAGTTTAAACCACGATGCAACACGGAACTCTCTCTGAGAGCACTGACTGTAACTACTGTAACTATTGGGGACTGGGGGAGTAGTGTAATGAGTATGACCACATCCAAACTACTGTAACTACTGTAACTACTGTAACTATATTAGCTTACCCCTCATACACACGGGGATAAGCCGTATCTTACTGTAACAAACCCAAGCCGGTCATATTTCATTGCCTATTCACATCACAGAACTGTAACTGTTTTAAAACTGTAACTGCTTTATTGTGGATTTCAAAACTGTTTAAAAGTGCATGATTCTATTATTATTTCAATTGTCAAATTTGCATGAATTGTACTTTGCTCCCTCCTGACTGGAGACCCAACATTTTTAGGTATCACTGATGAGGCTTTGTTCCGCGATATTTCCAAGGTCCCAACTAAGAGACGAGGATTTCGAGACTGATGAGCTGTTTGCCTAGTGTTTTCTTTCCTTCTTGATGTATGTAGAAAATAGTTTAAGTTGTATCTTTCATTTCATTGTAAAAGTTTAATAAAGTTTTAAATTTCCCGATGTTGAGTTGTGACAAATATAGTGTTGTTGTGTGGTTACCTGCTACTGAACAGCTTACTGCCGCCGTCTCAACAACGGTGCAGGCTGGGCATGATCCGGTTCGACCCTTTTAGTTGGGATCGGGTCGTGACACTATCCCACTATATATATATATATATATATATATATATATATATATATATATATATATATATATATATCACACTCACACACACATTCATATCATATATACACACACACACACACATAGATACCTATATCTATATATAGACACACACACCACATACATATCTATATATATATACACACACATGGATACCTATATCTATATATAGACACACACACATACATATATATATATATAGACACACATATGGATATCTATATATGGGCACACACACTCACACACATGGACACACATATATGTGGACACACACATATACTCCTAAACGACCCAAAACCTTATATGAATACCCAAATCTTGCAATTCTACCCTCTAGGGCCTAGACACGTGCCCCACACAAGAAATCTAACTCGCGCACGCGAGCGGAAACGAGAAACGAGGTCCGAATGGCCATTTTGGCGACTTCGGGGTGGCCGATTCGCGATACAGCGTGATACGGACACCAAACCTATCTGGATTCGACCCAAACTCTACCTACGAGTTCTAAATAATAATTAGAACCTATTCTAAATACTAGCTTACCGATTCTAGTGTCGGTGCAAAAAGTCACCCGTGTGTTGGAACCCGAAAACCCCGAAAAAGCCCAAACTAACCTAATTAGGTCTAATTAGGTTATGGGTAACACCCAAACATGTCAATTTAGGATTTTCCCCAAAATTGGCACTAAACCTAGCCGAAAGTCCCGAATTGAGTCCAATGGGTTCCAAACCTCTTCTAATGGGTTGTCCTACGCCTCGGGTATCCTCTAATATGCAAATAACATTAATTAGGAGTAATTACAAGAGTTAGAGTTAGGGTTTACCTCTTGGGAGTTGGAATCCCAAGGAAAAGCCCCAAAATTGGTTCTTTTTAGGTCAAGAGCCAAATCTAAGCTTCCAACCCCTCCATGCTAGGTTCTACTTAGATAAAAATTACAAATAAGAGATAAACAAGGGTTAGCACCAAGATTAGGGAGAGATCTAGAGTATGGAAGAGAATTAGAAGAGAATTGACTTACTTTTGAGCCTAAAATCCAAAGGGGAAGGAAATGGATCCTTGTAGAATGAGAGAAAGGAAGAGAGAGAATTTTTCTTGCAATGAAAATGGAGGGATGTTTGCTGCTGTGGCCGGCCATGTAGGGGGGCTTGGGGCATTTGGCAAATGTCCAAAATGCCTCCAAGCTTCCTTTAGGCCAAATTTTGACTTAGGGATTTTTCGGGTTCGGAACTGCCAAGTTAAAATCTACAAATTGGCCGATTAAGTCACGAAAAAATTATCTAAAGGTACCAGACTAATTTGTGGGATTTTATGGGCCATATCTAACTTAAGTTTGGGTCCCGATCAGAGTCTAGGCTACCCCGGGTCCCCGATACGAGTCGGAATGAGCTGAAATTTGAACCGGACTCTAAAAATCCCCAAATAACAATAAAATTAAATAAAAATTTCTAAAATTCCTAAAAATGCAAAAATTACCATTTTACCCTAAATTTTGAAAACATGCAGTTACAACCGATCACCCCTCCTTCATCAAGGGGACACCGCTTCATCCTAGCAAGCACCGACTACTTCTCCAAATTGGGAGAAGCAGTTCCACTGGCATAAGTAAAAGCTCCAAGGTGATCAGCTTCATCAAACACACGTCATCTACCGTTTCGGAGTACCCGGAGGATCATCCACGATAATGGTCCTCAGTTCATCAGCCATGTTTTCAACAGATTCTGTGACAAGAATCACATTCAAAATGGCATCAACCGCTTACAATCCGGCAGCAAACGGATTGGCCGAGGCGTTCAACAAGACTATCGTCAGGCTACTCAAAAAGGTCGTGTCATCCAACAAACGCGACTGGGACGAAAAGCTCGACGAATGCCTTTGGGCCTACCGTACGACGGTACGGACACCGACAGGCAACACACATTCTCCTGGTCTACGGAGCGAAGCGGTACTACCTCTCGAGATCCAGATACCCTCTCTCCGCGTAGCGATCACAAACCAACTCACAGAAGAGGACAATTAACGTCGCCATCTTCGGGAACTGGAGGCACTTGACGAAAAGCGTCTCCTAGCTCAACAACGTATCGAACTCTACCAAGCCCGTATATCACAGGCTTTTAACAAAAAGGTCAAGCAGAGGACTTTCCAAGTAGGCGACCTGGTTCTGGCAGTCAGGAGGCCGATGGTGTTGACTCACAAAACACCAGGAAAGTTCGAGCCCAAGTGGGAAGGACCTTTCATCATCGAGACGGTATACTCAAACGGTGTTTACGCTCGCCAAACCCAATGGAGACTTGTTTATGATCCCCATCAACGGCAAGTTCCTGAAGAAGTACTACTCTTGACATCTTTCAGACATGTGCTTCCACCAGGGGATCTGTGAACCCAATCATCAGGGCTCACAGATAAATCCCTTCCACAAAATCATGCACTTCCGAAACCCAGCTGTTCCGTAGCATCCTCCAGTAGAAGGACAACCACGTCCACATCACCTCTGAGTTGTCCCCCTACATCCTACAAAATGGAATCTTACATCCCATAAGACTATGCTACCCATTATGTTTACCACGTCCACATTACCTCTGAGTAAACATCCCGTACAGACAACCCCTGCGTTGTCGTACATTAATCGCAGAACTTCCACGTCCACATTACCTCTGAGTAGTTCCGTGTACCCTCCGGAGTCACTCCTACCACGTCCATAACACCTCTGAGTAGGAAGATTCTATCATTTTGAATCCCATATTTGCCATATCCACATTACCTCTGAGAAAACATGTTGATTCTCTCCAACTTATTATCTGTACCTAGAAACCAAGGTGCACAAAGATAATAGGTCCACACAAATCATCAAAGTTCATGACAAAGCAAAAATGAACACATCACAGAGAATTGTGTACTTCTTTATTTTCTAAAAAAGAGAGTAAAGGATTACACCATCCCCAGCAAGAGTTGCAAATACATAAAAAGAAGAGACAACAATCCCTAAACATCCCCAGGATTGGCTGAAAGCTCTTCAATCCGACGCCTCAAGTCTGCCGTCAGAGTCTCTACAGTCGCCAAGACTCGACGTTCAGCTTCTTGACGCATCGCTTCAATAGCCTCAGGAGAGGTATCATTCTCATGTTTCTCATCCAACTGCTGCTGCTGCTGCTGCTGAGCCAAAGTAAGAGCCCGGTGGGTGAAGCTGCCTCCTCCTTCTTGAATACTACATGTTCAGCCTGGACACATTCGGCATCTAATAGAAGTCGGACCCGTTGGTCCTCAAGGCGGCGGATCTAGGCATCAATCTTCGCGATACTAGTGTCCAACACAGCTCGCGTCTCTATCGTCTCCCGCGTAGACTGAGACAACCGCTCCACTGTAGCTTCAGTCTCAGCCACTTCGCGTTCCCAGACACTCACAGTGGCCTGGTAAGAAGACTCAGTCTCGGCGATCAGCTTCTCCTTCTCCGCATCTATCAGAACGGAGAGGTCATTTCGCTGGATGCACTGCAATTCGAAAAGCCGCTGGTCCAACTCAACCACTGAGGCTTCTAGAATGTCGGCCATATGATCATGGCCTTGATGAAGACGGATCAGGTTGATATGAGACATTGCCAGAGTTTTTGCCGTCGTAAAACTTCCATTGGCGTCCATCACGGCCGATACGCCCCTATGCAGTATTTTATATACTGCCTCGATGATGAATTTCACATATTCATCTGTATCCGCCAGCACCTGCGGCGTCATAGCAGGAGTTGGAGGAGATGCTTTAGCAGACGGACCGCAAGAAGGCCTGTCTGCCTCAATCCGCGAGGCTGGACCCTCGATATCAACAGGCTCTTCATCAATAGGGGCTTGACTACTAGCCCGAGGAGCCAAAGGAATCGAAGAAGCCGAGGCAGACGTCGAGATAGTACCCCAAGTGGAAGGGGCAATAGAGGGTTCCATCAAACCCTTACCCTTCCCAAACTCGGAAGAAACCCCGACGTCAGTGGCCACCTCATCAGCCCCCAACGTGCTATCAGCAGCCAGTACCTCCCCTGGTAGAACGGGGAGATCAACACGTGTCTCCTGACTCGCCCCTGAAGTCAGGACCGGCAGCCGAGTCTCACTTTCCTCATCAAATCCCTCTACAGGGACAGGATCTGTCGCTACCTCCTGATCGGTAGCCACCTCAGCTTCCGCTGCTAAGTCTGGGGTAGGGCTCGGTAATGATACAGCCGACCTCCCCTCATCATGACAAGGAGGAGAATCAACCCTCTCCTCTGTTCCAACCACATCTGTTGCCCCCGCAACAGACTCTTGCAACTCTGGAGCGACGTCATCCGAAGACGACGAACTCCACTCCACTTCATCATCACGAAGCCCCGTGTCAGCCGGACCCTCGACGTCCAAGGCCCCCACGGCAGCTGGCACCATCCCGAAAGTTGCTGCAACCTCCACATCTCTTTCAACAAAGTCTGGAGATACTAAAACCTCCGCAGGAACATCTTCAGGATTCTCCTCCATTAGAGACATTACCATCGGAGGAATGCGCTCGTCAGAAGAGCTTGCCACCTCCTTCGGTTTACTGACACCCGGTTTCGAAACACGGGTCTTCTTCTTCGATGATCCCTACAAGAAGAAAAGTACAAGTCACCAAAATCACAAGATGAGCCAAAATTACGGAGGACTCTTTACCTCAGCAAGAGCTGATTCCACTGGCGTTACGGATGGCATTCCCGTAGCCTTTGGAGTCGTAGTTTTTCTTGGCCTTTTTGGTACAGATGAACCGACTTCTGCGTCGGCCCGTCTCTTCCCAACAGAAGGATCTCTCACTGATGCTGCAGCGGCAGCTCGATATCCCGCCAATTCTGGTGGACGATATAACCGAGCCGCTATCAACATATTCGCCGTGGCCTCCAGCTGAGTTTCAATGATGAAACTAGTCTCCCTATCACAACCAGGAGACACAGTATTCATGGCGCAATATAGCTTAGCTATCGAATACAGGATCTGTGGCCGAAGGTTGCGAACGGGTGTAGTAAACTGAACACCAGTGCACCCGACATTGTAATATTGCCAGTCCCGGGCTCCATCTAGCAAACTCCCGATAAACCCCAGACTGTTACTGGGATTCCGTAATATTAGCTGGGTATAGCCAAACTGGCGAGCGAACCAGCTGGGCAGATATGGCTCCAGATAACACCTATTTTGGTTCCGATAGACCAAGTGAGAAGGCCGAATACTTTGCAACCAACGAAAACCCCATTTCGGCAGAGTAATCGCATCTTCACCTGAGTCGTCTAAATCTTGGTCAGCCTCAAAATCTTTAAAGATAGGGCCGACCTTGACAATATTCTACCCCTGAAGGTAGGACAAAACTCTCCTGCAAATAGGGACGCCAGTGTGTAACCACTTCCTCTTGTAGAAGCGGCGGATAAAGGCATCACCTTCAATATGATCCTCCTCCGGACCTGGACTCATCATGTTCGGATGATGCATAATCAACCACCCCATAGGATAGTGGAATGGTAGTTCGGCCCGGAGGAAATTGTCGTTTCTACCTCTCCCATGGATCACATCATCAGCAAAGGTCCTCAAACTCCGTAACAGGTTACACACCATCGCGGGGAGGAGAGATAGAGGACGACCAAGACCAATTTTACGACGGGCAAAATGAGGTTTCGGTTGTACCCTCTCCACAGCACCAGATCTGCCCACAAACACACAATCCCGGAGCCATATCATCAAGTATGCCGTTAACACCGCCTTAGATGACATCCGGTGCGCACAGTGCCAGAAGCAGCTATACGCATTCTCGCCACTCTCATTTGAACGGGGGGCCCTCTCATCTAGCCGGCTCATCTCAGAAGTTACTTCCGCGGGTTTCAGCCCTTGCAGAGTCGTAAATCGGATCTTCGAGGAATCCGCCAGATCCTGCTTGACGACGTAATCCCTCCAAGCAGTCACATGAGGCTGAGTCCTACCTCTGTCCTTCTGTTGCATCAGATAATGATGGCTCACCACCTCTTTGAAGACAGCCATCATCCCTGGGTCCTTATTTTCCAGAACAAGGATCTCTTCGTTCGACGGGAAATATTCCTCGTACGGTTCTGAGCCCCAAGAAAGCTTGGACACTTCGTACATCTCATGGAGAGCCAACCCCAACTCCCCCACCGGAGTAAAGAAGCTGCCAGTCTGGGCATTGAACAATTCTAAGAGTGCAAGGAACATAGGCTTATTGAGATCCACGCCAGCCTGCATGGCACGGATAGCAGTCGTCAGCCCAATCTCCTTAAGCTCAGCCTTGAACTTCGAAAGCACCCAAATGGTCAACTCATCCCACCTCGGCATGTGGTGACACCAACCTTCAACCCTAAAGCCACCTTTCGGATACATGACCCTCGATGTCAGCATCCGATTCGCAAAGGTCGAAGCACTGAAGGCAAAAGTGTCACTAGGGACCTCACTATAGAGGCTCCCAGGACGCAAAGTTCGGCAACTAAATGAGGGACCGGCTCGCGAAGCGGCCAAGGTATCCCTCTGATTCGAGGTAGCATCAATTGAAAGAGTAACTCCCAATGCCCCTCCTTGAGAAGGAGTAAGTTCCCAGGGCATCCTTCTCTTGGAAGCTAAACGGTAGAAGGCCGTCAGCGGCAACTGGCGGTCAAGTTGTCGCATGTACAGAACCATGCCTTTTGCAAAGAAAAACCAGTCTTCTTTGATATTCAGTACCTTCGCCTCGAAAGAGATCAGTCGGTCAGCAAACAAAAAGACAGGTCTTAAGAAAGTCACATCCTCGGATTCGACAGATTTCAGCTTACCGCCCTCCATCATACTCTGGAGAAAAATAGGCAATTGATTCTGGATTTGCAGCATTCTCTCAGGAGGTTGATCCTGTAAGATAGCATCCTTCGCAGGGTTGATAACCGCCTCGTCAAAATTAACTCCCATTTGACAAAGAGAAGCATCCAGAAGGACTTTATTCAGCAAAGGAATTGTCATCAACACTGACACAACAAAAATGAAAGTCGGGCAAAAAGCTGTAAGAAGACAAAGTGTGTCAAGCAACCTGGCGCATCATCAGGGTGAAAACCCGTGCGCCTCAGCTTCGGTGCATCATCAGGGTAAAAAACCATGCGCGACAGCAGTGAGGCTTCGGCGCATCACCAGGGTGTAAACCCATGCACATCAGCGGCGAAGCTTTAGTGCATCATCAGGGTGTAAACCCATGCGCATCAGCAGTGAGGCTTTGGCACATCTTCAGGGCCTAAACCCATGCACGTCAGCAGTTAAACCTCGGTGCATAATAAAGGCCTAAACCCATGCACGTCGGCGAGATAAAACCTCGGTGCATCATCAGGACAGAAGTCCATGTGCGTCGGCAGCAGAAGAGTTAGGGCAATGATCCAAAGCTCGTCTGAACAAAGAAAATAGTGGAAGAGACGACACCCACCCGTCACTGCGGGTCGAACGTCAGCCGGAGTCACAATGATGACAGGAGCATCCTCTTCGACAAACTCCGTCGGCTCCTTTCCCTTGCCAGCACCGCCGCGAGGAGTCTTGGGAGCCATTCCTTGAGAGAAGAAAGCTAGGGTTTTTGTGAAGAAGAACTCTAAAAAGCAAAGGCAAGGAGAGGAAGAACTCTCTCCCTCTCTCTCCATCTCACGCCTATTTATAGGCATGGTCGTACGTGTGAACCGATGAAGTGTGACCTCAGCCGTCGCCTCGGGTTCTGTGAAGAGATAACCGCAAATAAAACCAAAAAGATCATCATTTATCTTTCTTGGTTATCGAGGCGTTATCATTTGCATGCGCCCCGTCACTGATGCCCGGAGTATCTATGCGCCCCGACAGTCATGCGCCCCAACCACCATGCTTCTTATTCAAAGTATTCCAAAACTTGTCCAAAAGTTTTGAAAACTTTGAAGGGGGTCTTGTAGAAGCATAGAATTTCAGGACCAGAAATCCTATGCACCAAACCCTATATGCGCCGCAGAGCTCAGACAAAGTACTTCACACAGCAAAGACAACAAATATAGACATTTGAAAGAGGACTTTTTATTACATATAAAAGTCTATTACATGTCTAGAAAAGGTTGTACAAAAGAGAACTTCTACAAAAAGAAAAGATCCTAAGTCTATAGCCAGGCACAGCGATCACCATGCGCCCTCAGTCAAGTACATCTCACCATGCGCCCTCAGCGGGGCGCATCCTTTCAGCAGCTCAGTCATGTGCATTCTCAGTTATGTGCATCCCTTCAGCAGCCCAGTTATGTGCCGCTCTTCCAGCCAGGCTCACCGCCGTCTAAATGCTTCGACTAATGAAGTATTTATTGAGCAGAACGAGGGTGGCAATCAATCCTCTAGCTGGAGGAAGAGCTCCCCAAACCGAGGAAGAGAAAAGCACCACAAGCCAACCTGTGGCCTGGGGAGGTTTCGAAAGAGCCTCCAAAGGCGAAGGAAGATCGTAATCGAAATTGCGGCTAAAAGAGCAGCTTTCAACACAACCAGAATAGGTGACACCCATTTTGAAGGAAGAAAGAGCCTCCAAAGCCGCCAGCACCACAATTTCGATCTGCGGCTCTTCCCACATGACGGAGACGGGGCTCGTGCATCCCTATCTTTGGATGCAACATGCACCTTCTGCCTGTCTCGGAAGCCCTCGACTCTAACTTTTGGATGTAACAGTCACCTTCAAGTGCATCAATGAAGACATTGCGTCGCATCTTCACCTTCGGGAGCATCTCATCAACAGAATGCATCCGAGTAAACAAATTCATGTCGGAAGAACGTGAGAGAACGAGAAGCAAACTCTCTCCATGCCACTATTTATAGGCCGAGCAAATCAAACCCATGCGCCAAGTGGATGGCTCTCCGAATTCTGTGCAATGAATTTGCATTAAATGGATGAACCTGACGCTTCGAATTCAGCTAAGTCAAAACAGCTATTTATAGCACTCAAAGATCGTAACAGTCGTACCATTAACGACGTGTCACGAAGCGGACGTGCCCTTCAACATCAAGCGCATCACACAGACGCGTCCTTCAACATCAAGCGCATCACACAGACGTGCCCTTCAGCACCAAGCACATCACAGGGGATGTGCCCCCATACGTCCCCATACGCCTAGCGGAACGCCAATCGATGCGCCTACTCAGCTGTCCATCGAATGTCAAAAAACATTACATGCTGAACTGACAGAGTTGGCAGCACGCTTCCCGAAGACTGAACACTTGATAGCTTTTTCAGAAGACGAAGCATCGCCGACGTCAGCATCATCATTACTTTCCTCCGATGGTTACAAGCCACGTGGCCGTCCAACCACTTGCATGCGCCTCCGCAGCCATGCGCCCAAATCTGCATGTACCTCAAAAGCCATGCGCCTCAGACTTTCTCTCTGATCCCTAAAGACAGAAGAAAAGTCACCATTAAAGCTCTGCATGTGCCTCAAAAGCCATGCGCCCCAGACTTCTCTCTGATCCCGAAAGACAGGAGTTAAGTCATTACTGAAGCCTCGCATGCGCCTCAAAAGCCATGCGCCCCGAATGGTTCGTGACTCCCAAAGGTTGCGAGCCAAAGTCTCCTCATGCGCCCAATCCCAGGCACATTCTACCAGATCATTCCCCACCAAATTCGAGATCTCCGAGCCATGGGCCGATGACACGTGTCCTTTGACTCGATTCCCCCAAGATCTCAGCAACAGAAAAATCCTCTTCTCTGCTACGTGCCAGCCCACAACAGCAGTATGAAGAATTCAACCCCTCAATCAGGGCACAGCGTCCATATGCCTCCATCAGCAATCACCACGTGGCGTCCTCGCGTCCAGGCACATGCTACATATGCGCGCATAAGCAGCCAGCCTGCAATGCTATAAATAGAGGGATCATTTCCTTCTCACCCAGGCACAAATAGACGGAAAAACGAACGAACACACCACCAGAGAGAAGATACAGACACTCAACGTCTTCCTCCTCTCAGCAAGCTCCGGCACCCAGAGCAATCCAGACCTTCAGAGAACCGATAACCGTCGTCAGATCGTCAACGAAGTCAACGTATTACCACTCACTCCATCGACACAAGGGACCCAGATAAACAAAAGTGTACTCCTAGGACTACATCTAAGTCCTATATTATAATACTGTTCTGTTTGTATTAAAATTTGTAATAAAAGAATTTTAATGGCAAACAGTCACTTTTACTTTTCAACATAAAGATGTCATCTGGAGATGCATCCAAGAAGGCTGAGATCGCCTCGAAGGTTGAAGCGAGTACTGAGGAACATCCAGTCGATCCCAACCAGCCAAAGCAGATAGCAGCGGGCGAAGGTTCGTCTGCACCCAAGTCGCCAAAGGACATCTTGGACATCCTTCTTGAACCAGGAAAGACTGAAGAAGAAGAAGCCATGAGGATGGCTGCTTGCAAGTTCCTGGTGGGTTCCAGCAAGAATGTTCTCGGCTCTTTTGCTGATCATGTTTTTGGAAAAGACGGCAGTGGCTCGCGTCCCAATTTTGAGAAGGATGATAGTGAACTTCCTTGATATTATGTACTATCATTCATGATGAAATAAAATTGACTTTTATTTATGAACTTGTCTGATGATTACAAGCAATGTCTTTTACATTTATACATAATACTTTTTGAGGAACTTGCCATTGATAGGCATCATTGCAACTCGACCGTCTAGCTCTGTGAGTTGATAGGCTCCATTTGAGAAGACTTTGCTTACGATATATAGCCCTTCCCACTTTGTATCAAACTTGCCCTTGCTCGAATGAGTCATAGTCATAGGACGTCTGACTGTTAGAACGAGCTCTCCTTTCTGAAAGGCTCTGACCTTAACTTTGCGGTTGAAAGTCTTTGAGATGCGGGCTTGGTACAACTCAATATGTTGTTGAGCCATCAACCGCTTCTCATCGAGCGCCTCCAATTCTTAAAGTCGGAGAAGATCGTTGTTCTCTGTAGTGAGCTCGTTGGCGATAGCAATCCTCAAAGACGGAATTTAAAATTCCAGGGGTAGAACTGCTTCACAGCCGTACACCAAAGAGAAGGGTATACAGCCTGTAGGGTTGCAGACCGTAGTACGGTAGGCCCAAAGATATTCCCCAACCTTTTCACTCCAATTTTGTTTGTTAGTGGATACAAACTTCTTGAGGAGCTTGATGATAGTCTTGTTGAAAGCTTCAGCTAAGCCATTAGCAGCAGGATTGTAGGCTGTCGAAGCGACATTGTCAATCCGATGATCGTCACAGAACCTTGTGAACTTTTGGCTGATGAATTGAGGTCCGTTGTCATGAATGATTCGTCGAGGTACACCAAATCGATAGATGACATGGTGTTTGATGAAGTTGATAATGCTGCTGGTCTTGACTTCAGCCAATGGTATAGCTTCGACCCATTTGGAAAAGTAGTCGATTATTGCCAGTATGAACCGATGTCCCCTAGAAGAAGGAGGATTGATGGGACCTATGATGTCCATGCCCCAAGCTTCAAAAGGCCATGAAGCAGCAGTCGGATGAAGGAACTCTGATGGTTGATGAATAAAATCTGCATGGATTTGACAAGCTCTACATTTTCTTGCATATTCGATGGCATCAGATACCATAGAGGGCCAGTAATAACCCATGCGTCGGATGCGATCCTGTAGTTTAGGACCGGGTTGGTGTGCTCCGCAGACACCGTCGTGAGCTTCACGCAATACTTGCTTCGCTTCATCACCAGCAATACAACGCAAGAGTAAACCGTCATAAGTCCGCCGGTAGAGAGTTTTGGTGGTCTAATTGTAATAGAATCACAGAGACCGCCGACGAATACTCGTAGCCTCCTTGGGATCTTCAGGGAGTATATCATGAACTATAAAGTCGATAAAGGGAGTTCTCCAATCTTCATTGATAACATTGACTTCAGTAACATTACTGAACTCAATATTATGATTGTTTTCGACGCAGAACAATTCTCGATTGGAGATAACCACCACCTGCTGTCTTTTGATAGGGATGGCTAAGACTGCTGCAAGATTAGCTAAAGCATCGGCTTCGATATTGCAAGCTCGTCGAACATATTCGATGAAGAAGACTTTGAATGATGTAGCTATGTTGATTGCCGCTTCAAAGTAAGGCACTAGATCTTGATGGCGAACTTCATAAGTTCCTCTAACCTGATTAACAACCAGCTTGGAGTCACCGTAGACTTCAAGATACTCGACATCCAGTTGCTTAGCTAACTGAAGGCCAATGAGTAGAGCATTGTATTCTGCTATATTGTTGGAGCAAGGTTCATCTAGAGAGTAGGCTCTTTGAATAGCTGACCCGTCTGGAGAGACAAGGACAACTCCAACTCCTGCGATAATGGCACCATTGGGTCCAATCCTGGATGCACCGTCAAAGAATAGACGGTAAGTAAAAAATTCTTCGGAGATCATATTTGATTCCAATGTCTCGTCTGGAATTTCATCATAGAGTTTAGATGTCTCTGGAACAGGATGAGCCGCTAAGAAATCCGCTAGTGCTTGACCTTTGACAGACTTTTGAGGAACATATACCATGTCATATTAGGCTAGCAGAATGGCCCATGTAGCCAGCCGAGAATTGAGTGTGCTAGGCTTCTTCATCAATACCCGAAAAGGATTAACTCGGGATATGACATGAATAGTTTGGCCAATGATATAATGCCGAGTCTTTTGAACAGCAAACATAAGAGCTAGGCATTCTTTTTCGATCGGACTATAACGGTGTTCAGCACCAATCATAGTACGACTGAGATAATAGATGGCTTGTTCGTGACCTTCTTTGTTCTTTTGGGCAAGTAAAGCACCCAATGAATGGTCCATAGCACGGACATACATTAAGAATGGTATGCCAGAGATTGGTGGCACCAAGACTGGTGGGTTCATGAGATACTGCTTTATGTCATCAAATGCTCGTTGACATTCTTCGGTCCAAATGAAAGATACACCCTTCTTCATTAGTTGAGTAAATGGTCTGCAGCGTCCAGACAGATTTGAAATGAATCTCCTGATATATGCAAGTCGACCTTGGAATCCTCGTAGCTCTTTTAGGTTGCGTGGAGGACGCATCTCTTGAATGGCTTTGATCTTCTCGGGATCCACGTGTATACCCTTAGAGGTAATGACGAAGCCGAGAAATTTGCCACTAGAGACACCCAAGAATGACTTGGTGGGATTCATTTTGAGTTGGTGTTGGCGCATGAGATTGAAGATAGTTCTCAAGTCTTGGATGTGATCTTCCTTTAGACGACTTTTGACAGCATTATCGTCAACGTAGCATTCGACAGTCTTGCGCAGATGATCTCGAAAGATGGTACTCATGGCTCGTTGGTAAGTTGTACCAGCATTCTTGAGACCAAATGGCATGACAGTATAACAGTAGACTCCGCGAGGAGTGCGGAAAGAAGTATGTTTTTCATCTTCAGGATTCATCCGAATCTGGTTGTATCCGGAGAATCCATCCATGAAAGATATTCTTTCGAACCCACAGGTATTGTCGATCATGACGTCCGTGATAGGAAGAGGAAATTCATCTTTTGGACATGCTTCATTAAGATCCTGAAAGTCGATGCAGACTCGAACTTTTTCGATTTTCTTTAGAACTGGGACGACATTGGCTACCCAATCAGGATGCTGCTCTTCTCGAATAAAGCCACAACGATGAGCTTCTTGACTTCATCATCGATAGCATCCATCATTTCTGGCTTGAAGCACCGTTGTTGCTGTTTGACCGGTTTTGCATTAGGCAGGATATTCAATTTGTGAGTAGCAACTTTGGGATCTAGACCTGGCATGTCTTCATAGCTCCAGGCAAAGACATCAATGTATTCTTGAATAAGAAGAATTAATTCTTGTCTATCTGCCTCTGGATGGTTCTTGCTGATGAATATTGGACGAGGTGACCCGCTCTCTCCTACATCAATTTAAACTAATTGATCTTCAGTAGGAGGTTCCCTTTGTTCGAATCGAAGTTCCCATTGGGTATCCATTCATTGAGCCCAAGGATCAGTTTCTGGATTCTCTTCAACATCCTCGTCATAGCCTTCTGGAAGTTCGACGGAGACCATGTTAGAAGATACAGTCAATCGATGAACTTGACCAATGCTGGTGTCAGAATCCCATGATCTGAAATCAGAAGAGTTAGAGCGCTCTTCGCTATCGGATTCAGAGGCTGCTGGGGATAATACCGGAGGTGAAGAATATCCGAGACCTCTTTTGGTCCTGCTGTAGTACATCTCTGACTTTCCTTTCGGCACAGTCGTACGAATAGGAGTTCTTCCACCCTTACCGTAGTTGAGGCCACTCTTGAAGTCATAACCCATCTTTCGAATGATATCTTTTGATTGTTGACTGTAACGACGGAGTTGAAGATGCCCCGTGTCGTTACTTTTGCTATCATCCGTATAGCTGAATTATTGTTCCGGTCCTTTACTAAAAAGTATTGGACTCTCGCCTTTCTTTCGAGCGGGAACAATATGATATGAATCATCTGGGTATTCGAGTAAGACTTCTGTTTGAAGAGATTGCACAACTCCCATTGTAAATGATTGAAAGCTATCTAATATATCCAAATAGCATTTAGCATGATAAATGACATCAGTATACTAGAAAGTATATGCTTTTTTATTGATTTGTACATCTGTATTTACAGCAGGACCTTTAGCCTTAGCAGGCTTGGTCAGATTGATTACAAGAGGGGGAGAAGAAGAACATGAAGGAAGATTAGACTTGTTACGACGGAGGTCGATAACAAGCGGCTCAGAAGAGGTGAGCTCCCTTTTATCCTTGTTATGAGATAAATCAATAACAAGTGGCTCAGAAGTGAGCTCCCTTTTTTCCTTGTTACGACGTAAGTCGATAACAAGTGGCTCAGAAGAGGTGAGCTCCCTTTGATCCTGACCATCATCAGTTTGTTGCTTCTGGACTGGCAAGTGAATAGCCAGTGGTTTAGAGGACTGAGGACGAAAAACACGCCCTTTGACAGGTATGATGAGGGTGTCGTTAGGCACTACTTCTTGGTCTTCTTCAGTGTCAAGAGCAAGTACAACTTTCATGAATTCATCCTTGTATATACGAGCATCGTTGCAGTATGCTTCGACACCTTTGAACGGATAGAGATCAGCAACCTCCTTTTGAACCTCTCCATTGTCATCGACATATTTGAAACATTGATGGAGAGTCAAAGGAACAATGTTATGTTCATGCAAAAATGGTCTCCCCAACAAAGCATTGTAAGAACAACCATGGTTGTCAATGATGTAGAAGGTCACCTTTGTGCGGAGATTGCCTATTTGGAGTTTTAGGCGAATCTTGCCCAGAGGTTCACTTCTTTCCTGATTGAATCCAAGGATAGTGGTGATTGTACTGGAAAGACTATGCACTGGGATCTTCAGTACATCTAACATTGTCTTCGACATGATACTGAGAGCAGACCCTGGATCTATCAGAATACGATCGACTTTCATCGAGTCGACATATCCTATATAGTATAGAGGACGGTCGTGCCTATTATCTTCCATCAGCATGTCATCATGTGTGAAAGTTATGTTTGGAATTAACTCCAACACACTATGACAATGGAGGCAAGAGACTGGCTCTGCTTTCAGCTTCTTTAGAAGGGCTAGACAGGTTTCTGCCTGCATGAGAGCCTCACTCAGAGTTTCTCGAGTCTCTTTGGAGAGGCGCAAGAGCTCGAAGATTGACAGCCGGGCCGGTGTATTAGCTAACTGAGCCAAGATATTAAAGTTGTAAGGCTTTTCAAGTCCGAAAGGAGATGACTTCTTCAAAGGTTTGTCGAAGTGGCTTGTTGTTTGCCTTTGTCGGCTACTGTCGACTTGGGATGAGTGGACTCTACAACTGGTGAGGATGCAGTAGGGATGTCCTCAGTGGAAGCAGGTTGCACTGGAGCAGGCTCAGAAGAAGAAGTAGGATTCTCCTGAGTCTCGGATTAATCCTTTAGATAGGCTTTCCCTGATCTGGTGCCCAACAGGATTTCCTCGTCAATTATGGGGTCAAAAGACACCATACTACAAGTCTTTGTCTTGCTCTTGGAGCGGTCTTTCTTCTTGGAGGAAGAAGGAACTTCGAATTTTGAAGCCAAATCCGGATGGATCCACATAATCTCGCCATTGTCAAGAGACAAGGGAACGAGACCTTCACTTCGTGGAGGAGGGAGATTCTCGATCTCAAGAGTAGCTTTGGGGATAGGGATGACACCATACTGTACCATCTGCGATGAAAAGTTACCGAATTGAACTGATACCATGTTTGCGGTAACAATCTTCTCGTCTTGCTGTAGAGTGACAACACCAGTATTGACCAGCTCTTGAATTTTGTCTTTGAGCACATAACATGCTCGAGTGGGATGCCCAATGAACCTGTGATAGACACAGTACTTAGGATGATCAGTCTTACCGACTTCATCAGGCTTCTTCGGATCTGGGAGCTGGAGCTTATTGCTTTTGATCAAGCAACCAAAGATGCTCACGGTATCATTCTCGTCAAAAGAGTACTCTACTTTAGGACGAGGTTCCCTTGGTGGAGGTGCTGAAGGAGTAGAAGCAGACGTAGGTGGAGCTACGTTGACCGCCAAAGATTCTTTGTTCTTCAAGTTGATGTTCAAAGTTTCTTTTCCCTTGCGGTTGTTCTGTCGATTACCGCTACTGGATGTCGGGTGTTCATCCCGGTCGGGGTTAGACATATGTACCCCTAGCTGCTTGAACTTGTCAGCACTAACTTCAGCTGCTTTAGCGTTGACAATGAAGGATGGCCAATATTGGAACTGAGTTGACCCCGTCCACATGCTGATGATAGGCAAAAGATTTGCCTTGCAGGTGTCTATGGTGACAGCGGCCGGAGTTCCATGAGGCATTTTTAAAGCTTTCCGACGGAACCTTTCAATAAAACTCTCAGCAGTTTCATTGTGTCTTTGTTTGATTTTATTAAGGGCTGACATGGTCATGTCATTGATCCCCTCATAGAATCGTTCTAAGAAGATCTGTTTTAGACCTGAGAAGGAAGTGATACAGCCATCGGACAAGCTTCTGTACCAATCGTATGCCACAATGGCTAAACAGCCGATGAATACTCTGGTAAGAAGAGCGTCATTTGGCTGAAGTTGGACAGTCATTACCTCGAAGTGGTTAATGAACTGACTGGGAGACGTGCTGCCATCAAACAACGAGATTGTTGGGATTTTATACTTTGGAGGAAGTGGGACTTCCTTCCATTCAACTGGGTAAGGTTGCTTGATCCCCAACCTCTGCAAGTTGTCTTTCTCTTTGAAGGCCTCGAACTGAGTACGCAGGAGTTTGACAGCTTCATTGGCATCCTCCACTGATGTAGAAGGAGCAGGCTGAGTCACAGTGTTAGGGGGAGGGACAGCGTGGTAAGCACTACTCCCAGCACCTGACTGACTGGGTGTAGGTTGAATCTGTACAAGAGGTAGTTGAGGAGATGCTACCCCCAGCCCTGTATTGACAGGCACTGACGATGCTATGATCTCAGGATTTGCAGCAGGTACAGTCGGTGGTACTGTATGCTGGGCCACAATAATAGAATGCATACTTGCAACCATTTCGGCCATGGTCTTCAGTTTGTCTTCTAGTGCAGCCATTCGTTGTTCTTGATTTGCTGAACTGGAAGCATCTGGATCTTCAGTGACAACATAAGCTGTCATTTCTCTAGGTACAGTGGAAGACACTGTCTGCTCCGAACTTTCACTGTATGCATCGTAGTCGGAGAAAAAATCATTCCCTGAGTGAGAAAGAGGAAGATGACCAGAAGGATCTTGAAGATTCCTTTGACCGAGTGCATCTCGGCTTCGGGATCGGGTATGTTGGAATACTCCATCAAAAGATTCTTGGAGTATATCCAAATACCGCTGGCTTGGCTTGCGAGGCTTGCCGTGCTTGGAGCACTTCCTACCCCTAGTGTCTCTGGAAGTCATGTTGACTGAAGCGTACAAAACTTCGTCTTCATCTTCTGACATAGATTCAGAGTTTGTAAAGTTCAGACGATCGAAGACAGATCGTCTTGTTGTCTGACAACAACACTTGATGACAACTTTGTGATTACAATGGTGTCCAAGTGGTTGTACTGGAGGTGTTGAGAAGTTGTCCCGTTTTTGCTTGAGGTGTTCTCGGAGATCGGGAACAATGACAGGACGAGAAGAAGTTCGAGGGATGGGTTCCTTGATAACATTCGGAACATGGTTCTATTTCTTCAAATGTTTTGTCCCTTGAGTGAACAGGGAAGTACTCATTTCATTAGCATAGGTGTCCAGATTTTTGATCCTGGAAGTTTGCTTCTGATGCCGGTTGGTCTTCGGTATTGGCTGTTTGCGTTTCACCGAAGTTGGTCGACTGAGATAAGTTCTTAGATCAGCAAACTCACCCCCAGGGGTTTCTGCCTGCGACATCAGCAATTTTCCCTATTTTGATCGGGATATCTTAAGAGTTGGGAGATCTTGGAACTCTGCTACCGGAGTAGGCAGAATACCTCTTTGATCAGTACATTTCCCTTTGGCAAGGAGGGAAGAAGAACCCTTGTTTGAGAGAGTTCTTGTACTGACTGGTGCCGGAGCACGTTCAGATTGATCTTCTACGGTAAAAATCGAGGAAGACTGAGAAAAGACCAAAGGGCCTTTTCCTTTGTTTTGTGAAGAAGGGTTAGCCAAAGAGCGTTTCCCTCTGTTATCTTCCAAGTCGTGGGACGAGGAAGTTTGAGAAAAGACCAACGGGCCTTTTTCTTTGTTCTGAGATGGAGGAGGAATAGTCAAAAGACTACCCCCAGTAGATTGCGCTGGAGCAACAGGGTGTTTGGGAAAAGGAGCAGAGTTTTTTCCTTTGTTGTGAGAAGAAGAGAGATTAGCCAAAGGGCGGTCTCTCTTAGACTGCGCTGGCGCAGCTTGCGCAGGGATTGAAGTGGCTGTTGGCGCACTGGCAGGTTGCGTATGACAAACTCTGGCAGAAGGTCTTCTGGTCACAGTCCCAGCAGATTGCACAGTAGGAGTCTTGATGCCAGAGTGTTTGGGTTGCACTCTGGTTGCTGGAGTGGTGGATTGCGCAGACAGAGTTGCAGCCAACTGCGCCAAAGGAATATGAGTCTTGCACTTTGTCAGAGCAACATAGGAAGTAGGTTGTGCACTGGCAAGGGGAGCAGCATACTGCGCATGGGCAGTAGCAGCAGACTGCGCAACAGAGACAGTAGGCTTGGCAGCAGAGACAGTAGACTGCACAGCAGGCTGAGCAGCAGAGGCTGTAGACTGCACAACAGTCTTGGGGACCCACACTGGGTGAACTTTGCTCGTGGCAGAAGTTGTTGCAGTGCGAGGGGTGGTTCTGGAGTTGATCATCGCCTCGTAGGCTGTCTGGTTGACCTTTACAACCAGCGTCTTCTGTGTCTTTCCGATAGACGCAACGTCACATTGAGTTGTCACTTCCTCGTTAGAGGAGAAAGTCGTCCCCAGCAGAGTCGCCATTTTGTTTGCAAAAACAAAAGTTGATTTTTATTTCACAAACTTTATTTCACAAACTTTGTAAGAAGATTACAAGAATTCTGGGAAAGTACAACTATAGGAATCGGATCTGAATGACGATCCCTTTATCCCTTGGACGATGTGAACTTTGAAGACAGTAGCCTCTGAAGATTGCAGCAGCACTTTGGCAAGAACTCCTGATCTCGGGTGATGACTTGAATGTGTTTTCTGATCTCTCTGTGTGCGTTAATGAAGACTTGAAACTCTATTTATAGAGTTCTGGAAATAACTAACTTTTAGTTATTCTGAATTGCGCAGGATGGATTGCGCAGACTTTGGATTGCGCAAGCAATAAACCGCGCAGGCAGTTACTCGATCGTGGACCATCTGTATGTGATGCGTGGCATTATTTGATTGAAATACGCTTGATCGTGTACAGACGGTTGCTACATGGTGAGTAATTGATGGCATGTAGGCCACGTGTTCATTGTCAGTTGATGGAGTGCGCCACCTGAATTGTGCTGGCTTCAGATAGCGCTGGGATGGACCGCACTACAGAGAGTCTGGCAGATTGTGCTGCATGTACAGCTGTCCTCGAGCGCTGTGATGCACGATAAATGAACAGTTTTCTCGTTCTTCGTGCTGTCAACTGTCAGAAGATCTGATTCTCTGTAAGATAATGATGACGAGGCCACGTCAGCTTGCGCACTTAGATGAGTTCGCAGTTCAGCCTGTGCAATCGAGTTGTTGCGCAATCTGTCTCCTGCGTAATGCACTTGAAGGATGCACAATTTGATTTTCATGACTTCTTTGATGGGTGCAACTTGATTTTTAGGACCTACAATGGTGTCATGAGTTTGAGTGAGAGAGAATGTGTGTGTGAGTGTGTTTGAGTGAGTGTGTGTGTGTATGTATTTATATATATAGATATGTGTGTGTATATATATATATATATATATATATATATATATATATATATATATATATATATATATATATATATATATAATATATATAGACATGTGTGTGTGTGTATGTATTTATATATATATATAGATGTGTATATATATATATATATATATATATATATATATATATATATATATATATATATATATATATATATATATATATATATATATATATATATATATAGTTAGTTAGTTAGTTAGATAGATAATTAGAGTATATATATATGTGTGTGTATATATATATATAGATAGATGGTTAGATAGATAAAAAATAAAAATAAAAATATATATAGAGAGAGAGAGTAGAAGAAGTAGGAGAAGAAGAAGAAATAAGGAGCAGCAGTGGCAGCTGCTGTGGGGGGGATGGAGCTGCTGCCCCCCCCCCATCACAGCAGCATATACCAGCAGCAGCAGCAGCATAGGTAGCAGCAGCAGCAGTAGCACCCTAGAAACCCCCCATTTTAGCCTATTAAACCCCCCCCCCCCAAAAGCCCTATATATATATACTTATATACCAAGATATATACGTATATATACCCATATATATATATATATATATATATATATATATATATATATATATATATATATATATATATATATATATATATATATATATATATATATACATATATACTCCCAAATTAATTACCCAATTAGTCCTAGGAGTGTGTGTGTAGAGTAAATTTAAAGGAGAAAAATTAGAAGAAGAATTAGAAGAAGGATTAGAAGAAGAATAAGAAGAAGAATTAGAAGAAGGATTAGAAGAAGAATAAGAAGAAGGATTAGAAGAAGAATTAGAAGAAGAATAATAAGAAGAATTAGAAGAAGAATAAAGAGAAGGAGAAGGAGAAGGAGAAGGGAATGGGAATGTAGGAAATTAAATTTAAAGGAGATTGAGTGAATCGGATTTAGTGAAGGGGTGAAATTGAGCCCCGAGTGTCGGAACGCGTTAAAACTTGGAGGAGACTTAGATTATGTGAATTAGATTTTGTGGGTAGGCTCCCGAGTTGAAATCGGAGTTTCGTGTGGGAGTAGGACGATGGTATCGTACCGTACCATTGCGTATCTTGAGATATTCAAGATAATCGACAATAGGCCGTAAGATGGACTGGATATCCTACTACCCTAGGAATCTTGGTAGGTAATGAATGTATAGGCTAGTATCCTACTACCCTAGGAAGCACGGGTCGAAATACCAAGCGTAAGTAGGCTAACTTGGTATTTGCCTAGGTTAGAAATTTACCTTTATAAAGGGTAAATTAAGATATTGGCCTAGGGCCAAATATGGGTTTTAGAGTTCAAGATGGACTCGAATATGGGTTGTAAAGGTTGGTAATGGTTAGAAATAGTCGTCTAGACCTAGTCTTGACCTTGGTTGACCATGGTTGACTTTTTAGACCAAAAGTCAACTATGGGTCAACATTTTACCCAATTTAGTCCCAAATTCTATTAGACTTGAACGGTTGACCAAAAGTCAACTGTTAGCCATCGTTGACCTAGGATTGACCTAGAGTTGACCAGAGTTGACCCGTTGACCAAAAGTCAACTATAAGTCAACTTTTGACCTAGTTTGATATGGATTGACTTCCAATGTTCTTCTATGACCAAGGTTGACCTAACTAGACTTGCCTTGACCTAGAATGACAGAATAGGATTTAATTTGATTTGACTTTACTTTCTAAACATAGTATTGATACGTCTTGTTATCTATAGGTCCTAGAGGCACTGCATTGGATCCAGTTGACATATTATATCATATCATAGGCGAGTACATTCTCTGACACTTTTTCTAATTTATGATGATTGTTATAATTCATGTAATTAGTGTGGATATGCTTGTTCTCGACACATTGGTCACATGGATTGGTATTCATGGATCCCGACATGAGATGTTGTTCCTCGTTATCTTGGTATATCTTGTGCAAGCCCCCTTGTAGTCCTTGTGCAGTATATGGACACCGATTCTCGAGGAGACTTGCTCCCTTCTCGTAGAATCCCGTATCGTAACGTGTCTTTTTTGGGTCCACTCTACCAGTCGGGGGCGGGGAGTATTACTGTAGATATGTGGTCAAAGCCTATTGTGCACCCATTGTGCACCTATTGATTGTGAGTGTTGATCATACACCCCACGTATGATTAGCCAGGCCTGTTACTATTGTGCAAGTTCCCAAGCCGGCCACATATTGTAGCTAGTACTCACAGACCTAGATAGATGATTCTTGATTCTTGTACATGCCATGATCAGTTTTACTTGCCTTGTTCTAGCTCTAAGATTTACAGCTTACCATACCATGATACTCACATGTACATTCCATGATTTCTTGTGTATACTCTCTATTTACAGTCTTATAGCTTTTGTCATATCTTGCGAACTGTTGTTAGTTGATTGTACTCATTCTATCCTGACCGGATATGTTGAAAATGTTTACAGATGCAGAAGAGGACTATTATTGTACTTACTACGGCCCACCGGACGTAGTAGGTTTAGAGACAGATACCCTAGATCTGCAGGGTACAGTACCGCAGGGCGAGATACCGCCTATCCTGTAGATAGAGTAGGTTTTTGTACTGGACCTTGTCTCCAGTCACGCTTGGGACTGTTATTATTTTGGCTTGTATTAGAGACTTTGGACTTAGACTTGTATATTCTTTGTGTTTGGACTTGATAGGTTATTATTTTATTGTCGTGTTGTCTTTATCTTTCAGTATTTATTTTATCATCTTAGAGTTGTGATTGAGCACTCATATATTATTATTTCTTGTCCTTCGTTCGGAGTTGACCATATTCTTGACAGATTTTTGATATTATATAAACTGTTGTTAGAGTAGTAAACCTACAGCGTTCCACGCCTTTTTTACGGTGTGAGCTGGGCGCTGTTACGCACACGTGCCCTTACAGCGGGTGCAGGTCGTGACACGTTTTTAGTGGTGGCCCATGCAGTTCCTGAAGTCGCAATTAGTGCGATGTCGTGGCGGCACTCGTCTTAGAGTGTTGACTACGAGCCTGTGTTACATATAGGAGGTGGTAGGCTAAGAGTACTCAATCACAGTAGGATCTTCATTGCTTATCTTGCTTACCGTCTTTGATATTGATTTAATGTATTCTAGCTGTCCTCCTTTGATATAATCCTTCTTGTGCCATATTGATATCTTCTTTTCAATCTGTCTCCAGGATGGTTATGACTCATTCTCCCGGTAAGGAGCACGGGGAGACGGAGAGGTCTGCTACCTCTGGCGTACAGGCTCCAGTCACTTCCCCTGCAGTTGGGACTTCAGTAGGGGCTCTCGGGGGTACTCCTCCAGCACTCTCGATGACTGTCCCTGGGGTCACTGCGGGTGCTCTTCCTGCAGTGCCGGGGGCTATGACGGGAGCTGTCGGGGGCGTTCCTCTTTCTCATCCTCAGCAGGGGACTCCTCCGATGGTGGTGGGAGCTGTTCTTCCGTTGCCTCCTCTGCCTACAGACATGGGGCAGATGCTCGCATTCTTTCAGCAGGTACTGGAGTCCCAGCGGGCCCAGCACGAGGCACAGATGAGACAGACTGAGGCCATGCGCCAGGGCATGGAGGATGCCCATAGGTTGGCTCTGGCTACGGTGGAACGTGGGGCTCCACAGCGGGAGGCACAGCAGCAGAAGCCCGGAGACATCCAGGCTTTCAAGAAGATGGGTTCGAGGGATTTCAGAGGGACCGAGGGCATTGTGTATGCTGATGACTGGCTCAAGGATATCGAGCGTCAGATGAGGGCCTCCCGCCTGGCAGACGACCTGAAGGTCGAGGCGATTGGTTTGCAGTTATTAGATGTTGCCTGGACATGGTTCCGGAACGAGTCGGCTCTTGCAGGAGAGGGCCACACTTGGGCTGAGTTTCGGGCCCTGTTCAGAGAGAAGTTCTTTTCTCCCACAGACAAGATCGGCCTAGTGCAGCAGTTTTAGAACCTGCAGCAGGGCAGTATGACTGTAGAGGAGTATGCGGTGGAGTTCGGCCGATTGAGCCGATACGCCGAGTACATGGTGAGCGACCCAGTGATCCGGGCAGAGCGCTTCCGGGAGGGATTGACATGGGATATCAAGATCCTGATCCCTTTCTTCTATACGACATATGCAGAGGTCTATGCGGAGGCTCGGAAGGTGGAGAGAGAGTGGGGCTTGAAGCCGAAGAGGGATCGTGAGTTATTTTCGGGGGCCAGTAGTAGCAGCGCGGGGGCTGCTAAGCGCCCTCAGCTTCAGCATCAGCCGTTCCAACAACATCAGCAGCAGGTGCAGCACACTCAGCCGAGGCAGGCACAGCATGGGGCTCCTTGCCACTTCTGTAAGAAGCCTGGTCACGTCTGGGAGGTTTGCCTGAAGAGGCTAGGAGTGTGTCTCTTTTGCGGCGGTATAGGCCATCAGTTGAGGGAGTGTCCAGTGAACCCCCGTATCGCTGGAGTAGCTCATAGGGCACCGGTGAGAGTACCTGCAGTACAGCCGAGGGGTCCACTTCCGACCCAGCAGCAGCAGTTTATCCAGCACCGCCAGCAGAAGGGTGTTCAGGGTAGAGCCTTTGTTCTTGCAGCCGAGGAGATGGAGCCTATAGCGGATATTGTCGCAGGTTCTGTTCTGCTCGATTCTTTTCCAGCTTTAGCCTTGTTTGATTCTGGTGCTACGCACAGTTTTATGTCTGTTTCTTTTGCTCTTAGGTATAATATCATTGCTGAGTATCTTGGTAGGACTTGCAAGATTATGACTGGGAATGGCATCATCCTGGTTAATAATATTTGCAAGGGGCAGAGAGTTTCTTTGAGAGGCCGGGAGCTGAGTGCGTGTTTGCTCGTAATGCCACTTCCGAGCTACGATGTGGTACTCGGTATGGACTGGTTGAGCATGTATCATGCTAGCATAGACTGCAGAGGGGGCAGGATTCTGTTTAGGCCGCCGGGAGAGCCGGATTTTGAGTTCACCAGGGGTGCAGCTGTGTCGCCCTCACTTTTCCCAGTTAGGGGTAAAATGGTAATTTTCCATTTTATAATATTTTTTTGGGAGTTTTATTTTATGAATATTATTATTTAATTATATTAGGAGTCGGGTTCGAATTTCATCGCATTCCGAGTTAATTCGGGACCCCGGTGAATTTCGACTTGAGTTATATTTAGCATGTTAATTAGCCATGGCCCACCCAAACTAAACTTTTAGGTTTAGGAGTTTGGACTAGTTCTCCCATGAGTAATTAAGTTTAATTATGATTTTTATTTATTTTTAGCAACTTCCAAAACCTAATTTGGATTTAATTGGCATATAAGCTAGTGTAGGGGCAAACTTGTAAATACAAGTGTCCCTACCAAGACCACCATGGCCGGCCACCTATAGGCACAGACCCCCTCCATCTGTTTTACTTCATCACCAAGTAAAACACTCTCTCTTCTTTTCTTTCTTCCAACTTCTTCTTCTTCCTCCAAATCTTCATTAGGTATGATTTTTAAACCCTTATTAATTCCTCCTTTTGCATTCTTTCCTTCACATACATTAGAGAGGGGATCATTCTCTACAAGTTGACCATAGCCTTTGTAGGTTCCCTTAAATATAGGTTAAGGATTTATTATGGTTAAATCCTTTTTGAGAGTGATATATATATATATATATATATATATATAATATATATATATATATTATATATCTATATATATATATATATATATTGTATACGTATGTCTCAATGCTTAGAGTTGTGTATTAGAACTTATAGTTGTGCAATAGAGCCTTAGAGTTGTGCATGAGAGCCTCGTAGTTTGTGCATGAATGCCTTAGAAGTGTGCAGAATGCTATTCAGGAAAAACTGTGCAGTAGCCTTAAGGTGAGCAGAGGAGCCTTAAAGGTGAGCAGAAGTGCCTTAAAGGTGAGCAGAGGAGCCTTAAGGTGTGCAGGTTGTCCCAGTGTGCTAAAATCCGAGAATTGGAGTATGTGTGTGTTTATTTATGATAGATATGTGAGTGTTGTTGTGTATATATTCATAGATGTATAATGATGGTTATATATATTATATATATATATATATATATATATATAATAATATATATATTTATTATATATATATATATATATAT
>JANAVB010023651.1:0-43619 GCA_029216955.1 Iris pallida | reverse complement strand
TGTAGAAGCATGGAATTTCAGAACCAGAAAGCCCACGCGCCAGACTATATGCGCCAGAACTCGGACAAAGTACTTCACAGCAAAAACAACAAGCATAGACATTGAAAGAAGACTTTTTATTTAACATATAAAAGTCTATTACATGTCTAAGAAAAGATTGTACAAAGGAAAATTTCTACAAAGAAAAGATCCTAAGTCTACAGCCAGCAATCACCATGCGCCCTCAAGCAGGCGCAGCAATCACCATGCGCCCTCAGTCAGGCACATCCCACCATGCGCCCTCAGTCAGACGCATCCCACCATGCGCCCTCAGCAAGGCGCGTCCTTTTCAGCAGCTCAGTTATGTGCATCCCAGTTATGTGCATCCCTTCAGTAGCCCAGTTATGTGCCGCTCTTCCAGCCAGGCTCACCGCCGTCAAAATGCTTCGACTAATGAAGCATTTATTGAGCAGAACGAGGATGGCAATCAACCCTCTAGCCGAGGAAGAGAAGAGCACCGTAAGCCAACATGTGGCCAGGGGAGGCTTCGAAAGAGCCTCCAAAGGCGAAGGAAGACCGTAATCGAAACTGCGACTAAAGGAGCAGCTTTCAACACAACCAGAGTGAGCAACACCCACTTTGAAGGAAGAAAGAGCCCCCAAAGCCGCAGCACCGCCATTCCGATCTATGGCTCTTCCTGCACAACGAAGACGAGGCCCGAGCATCCCTATCTTTGGATGCAACAGGCACCTTCCGCCTGCCTCGGAAGCCTTCGACTCCGACTTTTGGATGTAACAGTCACCTTCAAGTGCATCAGTGAAGACATGGCATCGCATCTTCACCCTCGGGAGCATCTCATCAACAGAATGCATTCGAGTACACAAGTTCATGTCAGAAGTACGTGAGAGAACGAGAAGCAAACCCTCTCTCCATGCCACTATTTATAGGCCGAGCAAATCAAACCCATGCGCCAAGTGGATGGCTCTCCGAATTCTGTGCAATGAATTTGCATTTAATGGATGAACCGGATGCTTCGAATTCAGCCAAATCAAAACGGCTATTTAAAGTACTCGAAGAACGTAACAGTCGCTGCATTAAAGAACGTACCACGAAGCAGATGCGCCGGCCAGCCCGCACATCACACAGACGCGCCCTTCAACATCAAGCGCATCAGCACAGATGCGCCCTTCAGTACCAAGTGCATCACAGAGGATGCGCCCCCATACGCCTAGTGGAACGCCAATCGACGCGCCCACTCAGCTGTCCATCGAATGTCAGAAACATTAAAAGCTGAACTGACAGAGTTGGCAGCACACCTCCCAAAGTTTGAACAGTTGACAGCTTTTTCAGAAGACGAAGCGTCGGCAACGTCAGCATCATCATTACCTTTACTTCGACGGCTACTGCCACGTGGCCACCCAACCACTCGCATGCGCCTCCGCAACCATGCACTCAAATTCGCATGTGCCTCAAAAGCCATGCGCTTCAGACTTTTCGATGATCCCTAAAGACAGAAGAAAAGTCTCTATTTGAAGCTCTGCATGCGCCTCAAAAGCCATGCGCCCCAGACTGCTCTCTGATCCCAAAAGACAGAAGGAAAGTCGCCATTAAAACTCTGCATGCGCCTCAAAAGCGATGCGCCCAGAATAGTTCGTGACTCCTAAAGGTTACGAGCCAAAGTCTCCTCATGCGCCCAGTCCTAGGCGCATCCTACCAGATCACCCCCATCAAATCCGAGATCTCCGAGCCATTAGTCGACGACAAGTGTCCTTTGACTCAACTTACCCAAGATTTCAGCAACAGAAAGATCTTCTTCTCTGCTACGTGCCGGCTCACAATAGCAGTATGAAGAATTCAACCCCTCGATCAGGGCACATCGTCCATGCGCCTCCATCAGCAATCACCACGTGGCGTCCTCGCGTACAGGCGCATCCTACATGCGCGCATGAGCAGCCGGTCTGCAAAGCTATAAATAGAGGGATCATTTCCTTCTCACACACACAACAAACACACAGAAAACGAACGAACCACCAGAGAGGCAGATACAGACACTCAACGTCTTCCTCCTCTCAGCAAGCTCCAGCACCCAGAGCAATCCAAACCTTCAGAGAATCGATAACCGTCGTCAGATCGTCAACGGAGTCAACGCATTACCACTTACTCCATCGGCACAAGGGACCCAGATAAACAAAAGTGTACTCCTAGGACTACATCTAAGTTCTATATTGTAACACTGTTCTGTTTGTATTAAAATTTGTAATAAAAGAATTTTAATGGCAAACAGGGTCAACAACACAACAAATGAAAATAAGTCCAATAAAAAACTATGCCAAGTCAGGAGGAGGAGGAGGCAGTCCCCGCATCTGGGACAACATGAACCTATACTGCGCCGGGGTCAGCATCATCGGTGACGACTCATCAGTATAAGGAGAAGGAGGTAGTGGAACCGATACAGGTGGTGTGGATGCCAACGCATGACCAGGAAGTGTCTGCTCCCTGGCTAGCAGTCTAGAGTTGGTGGAATCCATAAGAGCCGCCAGCCTCGAAAGTTGATCGTCCATAGCCAACTACGACCCCTGCATCGCCTGAACGGTAAGATCTGTCCTCTCCTGCACCACTTGAACGACACAATTATAGTGCCCCGTCCCTACATTGTGCCCTGTACTCTATCTACGGGATGCACGAGAAAGGAACACTGTTGCTATCGATTCGGTCGGGACTGATAGGTCGGGATCGACCGAGTCGATCGAACGGGAACGGTTGAATTAAGATCCATTCCTCGTTATGGAATGTCTTGTTCGGAACCAAGTCCCATATTCAGCGGGTTGCGCCTCGAGGATTGACTCTGCGGCTGAGTCGGGAGAGACCTCCCATTGCTCTGCTTTTTACGCTGCTTGTGTTGGTTTTGGCTTTATTTTCTGAATGCGTTTTCGTGAATGTTTTTGATGGTTTTCATGGCTTGCATTTCGAACTCGCATTTCCTATCGAACTCCTTGAATAATGTAGTGTTCTAATCGGTTGCTTGTGCGATTTCAGGTAATCGCGTAGGCGACGTCTAGCACGACCAACAAGTTCTCTCGCCGAAATAAACTCAAGGTGAGTGGCTGACCCTTCTCTCCTCGACCCCCTTCTTAGACAAAATTGATAGTATTATTGCGAATGAAAAGATAAATGCAAGTGCACGAACACGAATGAATGAGCAAGTTTTGAAAGAAAAGGTAGGCTATGTCTTAACAAATAAAAACATGTCTTTGCACGGTCATGGACAACTTGTCGACAAGGTGAGCGTTTACCCGCACGGCAACCCGAGGCCACGGGACCGTTGCGGACAATAAGGGAAACAAATAATTAGCTGTGCTGGACACGGGTTAGGCGAGGACTTGCAGCGGGGCTCGCTACTCACGCTGAAAGGACCCCGTCTAACAAAAGCTAGAGGAGTCCACGATGGCTCTGGGAGCCAGTGACCAACCACACGAAATATTGCACTTGATATGAAAATGATAACAATTGATGGGGAAGAACATGGTAAGTTTCATAAGGCACGGCGCGGTCCGCTGTGGGTAAGTTTCAACGTAAATTTCATTATGCTTGTCATATGCTTGTTTGAAATTCATTAGGATGGTTAGAAACATTCATACTCTAAGTCATATAAACTCTTCAACCAAATGAGAGCTTGGAACTTAAATAGCCACGCACCAGTACAAAGTGTAATGTACTGATCCTCGCTCTCCACGTAGGTACCCCGAACCACGAAGGGCATGCCACTTGAAACTCAAGGCGACGTAAACCCTTTTGAAGCCTCGTCTGCGTGTAAAGGCTTGTTTCTGGATTCCTTTTGAAGAAGACCCGCACTCAGTCCAAAAGAAAAGATGGCGACTCGACTTTTTGTGATAGCATGTGGAAATGTGTAATGGTTTTTGCTTGTAAAAAGGGATGTAATGTATGGAACGACTATCTCATCGGCGTTCATTTTGTAAGTCGAGTCATGTTGTAGCCCGTGCGGCAACGATTGTAAGGAAGTCTATGTAAAGTTTTATTATTATTAATGAAAAAGTCTATTTCTATTTCAAATGTGTCATTCAATTTCTCTGCGTACTCTAACTTGATGTTGTATTTCGGATAACCTTATGACTATGCCTTGTGCGATCGCAACTTAGGTTCGTATGACATCACGCCCGGGAGACGACTATCGATTCTACGGAATCGGAACGTGACATAATGGTATCAGAGCACGGCTTTACATCCTTTGGCCTCGCGTTTAGAGTTTCAAACCTTTGACCTCGCATCGATGAGATATGTTGTTCCATACAATGAGTCCATAATAAATTGAGACTGATGCATTTGCCTTCGTATTGCAGAAGTGCCGGAACCCACGGCCGAGCAAGAACAGAGCGCTTCTAGCGGCTCTAGTAGTTCGTATCGTTCACGGGCCGGACCTTCTAACGATACCATCGAAAGGATGCTGCACATGTTGGAGGCGCAGCGGAACCAGTCCGAGAACCGACATCAACAGACAGAGAAAAGACAGGCCTAGTTCGAAGCTCGTTTCGATGCACACGCTAAACTTCAACAAAAGTAGCTGGATACCCTGCAGCAGATTATACAGACAATGGCGGCCAACGGAAATTCTGCGACTGCACCTACCGTCACCGTACCTGCTGCCACCGTGCCGACGATCCAACCCATTTAAGTCGATACGGAGGAGCCCGAGCGTCAACCAACGGCACCGAAAAAGTACAACTTTGAAGTGTCAGAATTCAAGAAGACATGCCGCACTTCCTTCAGTGGTACCGAAGGACCTTCCATGGCGATCGACTGGTTGGAAGAGCTGGAAGATCACTTCGAGCTTCTCGACATTGAAGAATCGAAGCAAGTCGCCTACGCACAACTTCAACTATGGTTGAACGCACACGACTGGTGGGCCGTGCGCAAGCGAGCGATCCGACCGGACAACACCACCGCGCCGATCTCTTGGGCCACATTCCGCAAAGCTTTTGAAGTCCAGTATCTTCCGTCAGCCGTTCGTCAAGCGAAGGAAAATGAATTCATGCAGTTGAAGCAAGGGAGCCGGACAGTGGAACAGTATGCCGCAGAATTCAACAAGTTGTCTAAGTTTGCTAGTCAGTTTCTGCCTACTGAAGAGTGCCGTGTGTGACGGTTCGAAGTGGGTCTGCGACATTCTATCGGTGCACATGTCTGGGTCCCAGAGTACAAGACCATGGGCGAGGCTCTGAATCACGCTCTCCGCCTTGAGAACCTGTATCCTTCCGGTACTGACGACGTTGTGCGCTACTCCAATCACAAACGTCCTAGCTATACGGGAGGCAACAATGATGCGTCAAAGCGTCCAAATAACGGCAGCTACAAGGGTGAGAAAATGATACTTAAGTGCACCAATTACGGGCGACTTGGACACCGTGAAAGCCACTATTTTTACCGCAATGTTGAATGTTTTGCTTGCGGACAAAGGGGCCACTTCGCTCGAGATTGCACGAACCCCAGACTGACTCGCAACGTACCACCACAATAAAACCGTCAAGAGAATCGAGGACAGGTGCCCCGACCTGCTCAGCCCACTCAACTCAACAACCAAGATCGACGTCCTAATGCACAAGGGCGCGTCTTCGCCCTGACTCGAGACGAGGTGTTTGCTTCTGATACTGTCGTGACAAGTATATTGAACTTCAATAATATACCTGCTCGTGTGTTATTTGATTCAGGTGCATCGCATACTTTCATATCGGCGGACTTCGCCGCCGAGCACAAATTTTCTGTAATATTGTTAAACCTTGATCTTAGCGTAAGTATGCCTTCGGGCGTGCCACTACTCACAAATTTAGCCTACGGGAGAGGAACCATATGTATTGGGGGTCAAAAGATCGGTCTTGATGCGATAGTTTTTGACATGAAGGACTTCGACATCATACTGGGCATGGATTGGCTCGGTCCGTGCAACGCAACCATAGACTGCGCTGAAAAGAAGGTCACATTCCGCATACCTAGAGTGCATGAATTATGCTACTCGTATGGTGAGGCATCGCCGACCTGCATGGTGATCTCCGCAATATCTGCTCGACGGATGCTGCATTCCGGGTGCGAAGGCTATCTAGCTTCCGTTCGAGACATGCGACAGGATGGTGCAAATGCGGGTCAGACCGACGTTGTGGCAGAATTTCTAGACGTGTTCCCGGACGAGCTAACCGACATGCCGCCCGATCGAGAAATAGAGTTCACCATCGACACATTCCCCGACACCCGGCCGATCTCGAAGGCTCCGTACAGAATGGCCTCTACAGAATTGAAAGAATTGAAGGCACAACTTCAGGAATTACTTGACAGAGGGTTCATTCGTCCGAGTGTCTCGCCGTGGGGTGCGCCCATGCTATTCGTGAATAAGAAGGATGGATCGATACGACTCTGCATCGACTATCGGGAATTGAATAAAGCTACCGTCCGAAACAAATATCCCCTGCCCTGCATCGACGACTTGTTCGACCAGCTCCAAGGTGCAACGGTGTTTTCGAAGATCTGCGATCGGGTTATCACCAAATCAAGGTCAAGCCAGATGACGTGCCGAAGTTCGCCTTCCGCACTCGTTACGGCCACTACGAGTTCTTGGTAATTCCGTTCGGTCTGACAAATGCCCCTGCCGTCTTCATGGATCTAATGAATCGGGTGTTCCGTCCGTTCGTTGACAAATTCGTAGTAGTCTTCATCGACGACATCCTCGTCTACTCGAAGGATCGAGCGCAACATGTAGAGCATCTACGGACGGTACTCCAAACCCTTTGAGAGAATCAGTTGTACGCGAAGATGAGCAAGTGCGAGTTCTGGCTGAACAACGTCTCATTCCTTGGGCACATCATCTCCGCTACGGGCATCGTAGTCGATCCGAAGAAAGTCAAGGCAGTTGCTGATTGGAAGCGGCCCGCATCAGTTAGCAAAATTCAAAGCTTCCTAGGCTTGGCGGGATACTACCGATGCTTTGTGAAGGACTTCGCGAAGATCGCATCGCCGTTGACTCGCCTCACCCAGAAAGGAGTCGCATTCAAGTGGTCAGACGACTGTGAAGCTTTCTTCCAGGAGCTCAAACAATGGCTCGTTTCGGCCCCGATACTTGCTCTTCCTGAAGGGACGGAGGGATTTCAAATCTTCAGCGATGATTCTGGCCAGGGCTTGGGGTGTGTGCTCATGCAGCGGGATAAGGTGATATCTTTTGCTTCTCGGCAGTTGAAGCCGTACGAGAAGAACTACCCCACGCACAACCTAGGACTAGCGGCAATTGTGTTCGCGTTGAAGCTGTGGCGTCACTATCTCTATGGTGTGGCGTGCAGGATTTATACGGACCACAAAAGCCTCAAGTATCTCTTCACCCAGAAAGAACTGAATTTGCGGCAGAGGCGATGGCTCGAACTAATCAAAGACTATGACTTATCAATCGACTACACGCCGGGCAAGGGAAATGTGGTAGCAGATGCGCCGAGCCGAAAGTACTTAGCTTCGTTATGCATCAACGATCGACTGCTGCGTGACTTGGAAGGAATGGGCATTGAACTCCGAGTTCGTTTCAGAGACGTAAAACTAGCACAACTGCGGGTGGAACCGAGCCTACTAGAGAGGATCAAATCTGCTCAGAAGGACGACCAATACCTAGAGAAGATACGGAAGCTGATATCGACAGGAAAAGCGTTCGACTTTGCAGAGGACGAGTCGAGAGTGTTACGAGTGAAGGGACGGCTATGCGTACCGGACGACGCAGAACTTAGAAAGGAGATAATATCCAAGGCGCATTATGCAAAATATTCCTTGCATCCTGGCAGCACCAAGATGTATAAGGACCTCCGCATTGTCTTTTGGTGGCATGGCATGAAGTGGGACATAGCGCTCTTTGTGTCAAAATGTATGGCCTGTCAGCAAGTCAAAGCCGAGCACCAGCGACCGAGAGGGGAGATGCAGAACCTTGCCATTCCAGAGTGGAAATGGGATCACATCACTATGGACTTCGTTGTTGGCTTGCTGAAGACGTCGTGGGTAAACGACACCACTTGGGTCATCGTCAATCGACTAACCAAGTCAGCGCACTTTATTGCCATCAAAGTTACTTGGAGCGTCGACCGCCTTGCTCAAATATACCTTGATGAAGTAGTTCGGCTGCACGGGGTCCCAGTATCTATCGTCTCGAATCGGGATGGACGGTTCGTAGCGCACTTCTGGAGTAGTCTTCATTCAGCACTAGGGACCAAGTTGAAGTTCAGCTCAGCTTATCATCCTCAGACTGACGGCCAAACAGAGCGGGTGAACCAAATTCTCGAAGACATGTTACGACTCTGTGCGATCGACTTAAAGTCAAGTTGGGACGTTCATCTACCGCTGGCTGAGTTTGCATACAACAACAACTATCAGTCCAGCATCCAAATTGTGCCGTATGAAGCTTTGTACGGCCGGAAGTGCAGATCGCCCATTTGCTGGGATGAAGTCGGGGAGCGGCAGATACTTGGTCCGGAGCTGGTGGAGCAGACTGTGCAGAAGGTCAAGTTGATACGAGAGAGATTGAAGATAGCACAAAGCCGGCAGAAAAGCTATGCGACACGCACCGACGACCCCTCGAGTTCTCGGAAGGCGACCATGTATTCCTGAAGGTGATGCCTATGCGTGGATTTTTCCGGTTCGGTATGAAAGGAAAGTTGAGCCCAAGATTTGTTGGCCCGTTTGAAATATTGAAGCGAGTTGCCCCGGTAGCTTACCAAATCGCCTTGCCGCCTGCATTGTCAGAAGTACATGAAGTCTTCCACGTCTCACAATTGCGGAAGTACGTGCACGATCTGGGGCATGTGGTAGATTTGGGTAAGCTGGACCTGAAGGCGGACTTGTCATATATCGAAGAGTCGGTGCAAATCTTGAAGCGCAAGGATAAACTTCTCCGCAACCGTGCTATTCCTCTCGTCCACGTCCTCTGGAGAAACCATTCGGTCGAGGAGTCGACGTGGGAGCTTGAGTCAGAAATAAAGAAGAAGTTCCCTTCATTGTTCTCGTAGAGGTAGGTTCTATTCTTAAGTTTCGAGGATGAAACTTTTTCTTAGTTGGTTATGGTATAGTACCCCGTCCCTACATCATGCCCCGTACTCTGTCCATGGGGTGCGCGAGAAAGGAACACTGTCGCTATCGATTCGATCGGGACCGATAGGTCGGGATCGACCGAGTCGATCGAACGGGAACGGTTGAATTAAGATCCATTCCTCGTTATGGAATGTCTTCTTCGGAACCAAGCCCCATATTCAGCGGGTTGCGCCTCGAGGATTGACTCTGCGGCTGAGTCGGGAGAGACCTCCCGTTGCTTTGCTTTTCACGCCGTTTGTGTTGGTTTTGGCTTTGTTTTCTGAATGCGTTTTCGTGAATGTTTTCGATGGTTTTCATGGCTTGCATTTCGAACTCGCATTTCCTATCGAACTCCTTGAATAATGCAGTGTTCTAATCGGTTGCTTGTGCAATTTTAGGTAATCGTGTAGGCGACGTCTAGCGCGACCAACAAGTTCTCTCGCCGAAGTAAACTCAAGGTGAGTGGCTGACCCTTCTCTCCTCGACCCCCTTCTTAGGCAAAATCGATAGTGTTGTTACGAATGAAAAGATAAATGCAAGTGCACGAACGCGAATGAATGAGCAAGTTTTCAAAGAAAAGTAGGCTATGTCTTAACAACTAAAAACATGTCTTTGCACGGTCATGGACAACTTGTCGACAAGGTGAGCATTTCCCTGCACGGCAACCCGAGGCCACGGGACCGTTGCGGGCAATAAGGGAAACAAATAATTAGCTGTACTGGGCACGGGTTAGGCGAGGACTTGCAGCGGGGCTCGCTACTCATGCTGAAAGGACCCCGTCTAACAAAAGCTAGAGGAGTCCACGATGGCTCTGGGAGCCAGTGACCAACCACACGAAATATTGCACTTGGTATGAAAATGATAACAATTGACGGGGACGAACATGGTAAGTTTCATAAGGCGCGGCGTGGTCCGCCGTGGGTAAGTTTCAACATAAATTTCATTATGCTTGTTTGAAATTCATTAGGATGGTTAGAAACATTCATACTCTAAGTCATATAAACTCTTCAACCAAATGAGAGCTTGGAACTTAAATAGCCACGCACCAGTACAAAGTGTAATGTACTGATCCTCGCTTTCCAAGCAGGTACCCCGAACCACGAAGGGCGTGCCACTTGAAACTCAAGGCGACGTGAACCCTTTTGAAGCCTCGTCCACGTGTAAAGGCTTGTTTCTGGATTCCTTTTAAAGAAGACCCGCACTCAGTCCAAAAGAAAAGATGGCGACTCGACTTTCCGCGATAGCAGGTGGAAATGTGTAATGGTTTTTGCTTGTAAAAAGGGATGTAATGTATGGAACGACTATCTCATCGGCGTTCATTTTGTAAGTCGAGTCATGTTGTAGCCCGCGTGGCAATGATTGTAAGGAAGTCTATGTAAAGTTTTATTATTATCAATGAAAAAGTCTATTTCTATTTCAAATGTGTCATTCAATTTCTCTGCGTACTCTAACTTGATGTTGTGTTTCGGATAACCTTATGACTATGTCTTGTGTGATCGCAACTTAGGTTCGTACGACATTACGCCCGGGGGACGACTATCGATTCTACCGAATCGGGGCGTGACACTGTCCTCTCGTCTGTCTCCCTAATGGTGCACTCGAGCATATCAAATCGTACGGTGAGTGCCATTTCGTCCGTCTGCGGCTGAGACTAGGGCTGCTCCGTAATCCTCCGTAATAGCTCGTAAGCTGGCGACAGAGTTCCTCCACTCGGACCGACTCCTGTGAGGGCTGTGGGGAATGCATACTGGTAGAGGGGGCCCTAGATGATTGCATCGCCACAAAGGTGTCGTAGGATCCCGTACTGTAGTAGGTACCCCTCTGAAGACCACCAACGGCGGTCATCCAGAGCTCGTCCAACGTCTTGTTGACCCAAACCGGATCACAGTCAACCTGATTTAGATAATTAACAAACATATATATAATATGATCTAATACGACACATCGAGCTCAAGACAGAACATCCCCTGATCGAGACAAGACGTCGTCTACGTGCTGTGTCTTTGCTAATGTACTTGGTCTCGAGTCTATAATCTTTCATTTTATTAAGTCTAGGAATTATGTACGTTGAGTCGCACTGAGTCCTTTCAACCCCTAGCCATACTTTCCCAAGCTCCATTATACAAATAGACTAACTCCTATATCAAACCAAACCAACTTATAGCCATATAGAGCTTCTGGCCAAAGGAAGGTAGAATTCGGACAGAACTCTGTCTAAGGCAGAGTTCGGGCAGAACTCTGTCTAAGACAGAGTTCGGGCAGAACTCTGCCCCTGATTTTCAGCACCCTAATTTTTAGGGCCTGCTTGATACAACTGTCCAACGTTCAAAAATTTGAATTCTTGGGATAGAAACTCTGCCTCTCCTGACTAGTATAAATAAGGTTTGAGTTCTCTCTTTTCAAATGTAACGCCCTAGTCCCAAAATACGTAGGACTAGGAACGTGGACATGCCACCCGTATAATAAATATACGTAAGCTGTAAATGCAGTAAAACCATAGCTAACTAATCTCATCCACAAAAATAAAAGAACAAGAGATATCATATAATAGCCATGAGTTGTCATTGTACAATATGTTGGGTGGAGACATATCCACTACCAACCAAATTAAAGAAAAGAAGTACATGACATATGAAATAATTTAGCAAAGGTAGCAAGAAAGATCCAAGATACGTCATCTTCGAAGGAATGGAGAAGATCACGATCTCGACTAGGACACCTACGGAAAATGAGAACACAAACCTGGAGAGATCACCAGATCCTCAGAGGGACGTAACAAGATACATAATATCATGCTAATATGAACTGTCATAATAGATAAATAATATGCAAAAGACTATCCCAGACACAAATATGCAAAGGAGATTCTAACCGTCTATTGTGCAATTTAGAGGACAACTTTCATGCACATGGGTGGGATTTAGACTATGTGTACATAACTGGCATCCAGTTATCTGTATCCGGCCGTAACGTCCAAAACGTCAGAGGGTATCTGCAAATATATCTCGCCATAGTTCCTTTCAAAAATTATGGTTTACCTGTTTGGCTTCCCATACGCACTAGTGACTGTCCTCTCCTAATATTTTCCATACTGACCAAGTCATGTCCATAACTCGTCCAGTTTTGTAACTGCTTGAGAATCTATACCCTAGTCATAGCAGTTACGATCTATCTGTCATACGACTTCTTACATAGAGATGGTGTCACTACCACATTTTAGCTTGAGGGTACTTTAGTCATTTTGTGAATTTTGATTTTAATTAGAATTATTGAATTGGTGATTATTATTTTTGACTTTGACTAGTTGAGACTTGGAGACTAACCTAGATGTTGATCCTAGCTATGGTGACTTGGTTAGCATGGTGGGACCCTAGTCTAACTTAAGTCAACCCAATTTTAGTCATTTAGAATCTAGTTTCAATAGGAGGAATAATGAATAGGTTCAATGACTTATGCTTAGGAATTTATTTCCATGACTAATGCAACTTGGCCCAAGGCCCATGACATGAAACCCTAACCCTAACCTAGCCTTTAAGTAGCCGGCCAACATTGGTTTCCCCCTATATAATCTCCTTTCCACTTGTTCTTGCCTCTTTTGTCTCATTCCAACTTTTAGAAAGGAAAGGTAATTCCCATCTTCCCTAATTCATAATAAATCCATTTCAATTCCTTTTTGATCCAAATGTTTTGCAATAGATTATAATCATCCTCTATTTGATATTCATGGAGAGTGATTTCAGTTTGTGAGCAATTTGGAGGATTTGGCTAGCAACGGGAATCAATCGATTGGGGCTTTTCTTGCCATTTGACACCTATAGGTAAAACCCTTTAAATTGTAATTAAATTCTGTTTTCTTTGCATGGTAGCCTATATCTAGGTATCTCCTAGCTGTAGTGAAGGTTTGGTGTCAATTGCATTTGATTTCGTGTCCATCCTAACCTAGAACTAGGTGTTCGATGAACTGCCTCACTCACTATTTTGTGCTAATTTTCAAATTGTTTTTGAATGGATTTATAGATATAGGGTTCGTCTATGATTTCGTGTCATTGGTGGGTGATTTTGGTGTCGTGTTGTGTCAGTATGTGGATACGAATACGCTGTTGCAGCTGCAGAAAAACTGTCCTGCTACACGGGTTGGATTTCTGAGTGGACACGGCGATTCGACACGCGCCACTTGGCGAGGACCGAGGGGCAGTGGCTGACATGAGTCCCTTCGAGTCTCGGGTCACGTCGTGTCGAGTCGGACATGCTTTTGAGCCCGCACTGGCCGTTGCCTGCGGTACGCGCGTGCCACAGGCGCTGCTGACACGAGCTTCGTGTCGTGTCTAGGTGTCTCATAGACACGTGTCAGGGTGACACCAACCTAGCCCTATGCTAGGCGAACACGTGTGCACAATCACGTGTCTCCACGTGGCCTGTGTCGTGTGCTAGACACGCGTGCACGCGTGCACGAGACTGTGCACAGTTCTAGTGTATTCGTGTGTGTCAATTTTGATTGGACACGTCGTGTCTCACTTTGGGGACACGACACACACTGTGAGACATATTCACATGTAACCCTATGATTACCAACCCTTAATTGTGAGTTGTTGATTGAATTTGGACTTCGAATATGGGTTTTCCCCAATTTCTGACACCATGGTTCACTGTTTACTGATTTTCTGAGATTAACCTATTTTAAACTGTTTTGTTTGATGATAAATTATTATGAATGGTTCATTTCTATATGTCAGGGTTAATGATCATGTTAGGTTCATGATTGGTGTTTGGTTATGGGGTTTTGAATTGATTGGGACTGCTGAAATATTGAACTGTTAACTGTTAATTCTTGAAACTTCACATTGTTCCTCATACATTACACACACCCACACTCTACTGATTTTCTGAGAACACATGTGCATTTGTACTATTTTACTGAGAATAGCTGAACCCACACACACATACAGGTACACAGGAACACCTATAGCTACTGTCGTTTGCACACACACACATTTGAAATATACACACACACACACACACACAACTGTTCCCTACTGATTTCCTAACACACACACACACACTCTTATTTGTCATTCACTCTCACACACTATTCTCACACATATACATTTCCCTACAAACTGATATGTGAACCACACACACACACACATTTCTCTACTGTTTCTTGAGAACATTGGTACACTATTTTCTTATGTTTTGACACACACCTATGTATGAATTCTGAAACCTACCTACTATTATCATATACACACACATAGATATAATAACTGATATATATTGCACTATTTTCTCATACATATTCACACACACATATGCCTAAAATCTGAGAACACTCTAGCCTATGTCATGTACACACATACTCACACAATATTAACAAACACACACATGCACATGTATCTCTCTATCTCTCTGTATGGAATATATATGCATATGGCCTATATGTGATAGCCTATATAGCCCTATGGCATATAGCCTATGTATTCCTATGATATAGCCTATATGTATATGGCATGTATACACATATGACTTGTGTGTTGGTAGACTTGTATGGTCTTGTGATGATGCGTGCTTGCTAGAATAGACTGGCTAGGCTTAGTGAGACTTGTTTGGGTTAGGCTTGACCTAGTTGACCTAGTTTGACTAGTGTAGTTAACTAGAGTTGACCAAAGGTTGACTTTAGCCTAGATTGACCCAAACATCATGTAGAATGAATTGTAGCAGTCTATATTACTATTTTAGACATATTGTGACTTGTACTGTTCTATAGAAGCCAGACACCACTCCTCATACAATATACTCTCTTCAGATATTCAGGATACCAGGCGAGTACATTCTCTGATCATTTCATATCTTATTTAGGATTATATTTCTGCTTTAGATTACTTTACTTGATGCTGATACGTTGGTAACACAGATTGGTACTATATGGATCCCTTCGTGAGATGTTATCCCTCTCGGGAGCATCAGATACTCATGTCTCGTGTGTTTCACTTACATCATGTATCTCATACTTCTATATCATGAATCTATCATGAATCTGCTTGTGATTCCTGTACCCTCATGAATCACAGAGCCTTCACGAATCTATTCATGAATCACTCTTTACGAGCCAGTAGCGTAGTCATGAATCTTAATGTAACTTGACTGGATCCTTGTGTATTGATTGGGGATGGGGGAGTAGAACTAAACATGTGAATAATTCTAAAGTAGTATAGTCATGAATCACCTCTTTAGTATAGCCATAAATCACATCCATCTGTTCACATGTTTATCTTGTACTCTAAATTACTAGTCACTGATAGTTCTCTTATATATATTGTAGCTATTTACTTATAGTTCTCTCTTTTATATCATGTTGTTCTCTCAGTTTCATGTATCTTACTCTCTAGCATGTTTATATTTCCTAACCTATTATAATTTGCATGAGATGTATTGTGCTCGCTCCTGTCCTGACTGGACCTGTTGAAAATATTACAGAGGATGAGGATGAGGCGCTCTGTACCACTTATTATGGGACTACCCTAGAGGATTGCTGTGATCTGGATCTCCAGCAGGATCTATTAGCAGTGGATGACACACCCTAGGTCTAGAGTAGTGATTATCAGATGTATTTATTTCTCTGGATTACTGTATTTGAGTTTTGGCATGTTTCTGGATTGATGTGTTATATTAGACACTTAGAACTTTCTATCTATTTGTATCTTGTGGATTCGTTTCATATCTATCTATCTATCTTATCGTATTTCTGCCTTAGATGTGATTGAGACTGTATTCTGTTATGTCACCTCCATTCGGAGTGTATATACTGTACATGTATCTTATATTGTTAGATGTTGTGACCTAGGACAACGTTCTACCGTCGACACTGCGGCGTAGGCTGGACGTACCCACTTCTCGTGCCCTTACTCTAGGGTGCGGGTCGTGACAGATGGCTAAGTCAATATGCAAGCCGTGCCCCTATCAAACTGTCTCAACCCGTATAGTGTGTGTGTCATAGCCAAGGGAGATATAAGGATATCCCACAATAAGATGGTAGTATGCTAAAACTAAGTCAACATGCATCAAATAAAATAAAGCAACGGAAGACGACTAATAAAGTCGCTTGCGCCCAAGTGTGGCTTGGACGCGCAGTTTATAACAAATGAAACAACAAATATGAAACAAAGTAAATAAATGCTAAAAATACATAATATGACAGTAATTATAGCAAGGTATACTTGCCTGGTGGTTGGAAGGTGTTTTGACGACGCCCAATAGATAAAATCGACAAGTGAGAAGAAACTACAAGAGTTGAACCTCCGCAAACATTCCTGGATGTTGAAACAAACATCAAAAACATTCCCGGTGTAAAAAATATATCTAGGAAACGCCTGTCCGAAAGTTCAATTCCGGAACAGGGGAAAATCGTAATTTCGGGTCAAAACGATGTCCGCCGTTGGACCCATTTTGCACCAAAATACGTGTCAGAACCTACGGTCTCTAAAGTCGTCAAACTATATGTCTACAGAAGTATTTTTCTGAGACGAACTCAACGGTATGTCTAATTTTGGATTCCAATGAGCCGTGCACAAAATCGCCCATTGAATCGGATCGTGAGGCTCGCAAAACGGCGATCCGGTCAACGGTCTCAGAATCGGACCAAACTTGGCTTACAGGACCCAAAAAATATTTCGAGTCCAATGGCGCAAGTACGTCGCGATTTGACAAGTGTGCACAAAGTAATTGGAAAATTTGAAAAAAGCCTGATACGGCGTTCTTCGACGGATACGGGTCAAATTCGTCGCGCACACGCGACCAATTTGAATTCTGTCAAAGCCCATACATTCACAAAGTCGATACTCACCTTTCGATGCCTTCGGTTTGCAACAGAGTCGTCCGGTTTGTAGGGACGGACCTCGTATCGAAGTTTTTCAAAGTCTTAAAACTGATTTTGTTTTTTCCGTTTTGGAACTAATTTAAAACATAAATTAATAAACTAAAATAAAAACTAAAAATAGGGTTTTATAGCCGTATAGGTTGTATACAAGGTTGTTCAAGTGGATTTTCAAATCGGTCACGAGTTTGACATAAATCTGTCTTCTAAGTTAGGGTATGGGAACCCCTATTCTGTGTTTTGTTTCTGAACAAAACTAAATTTTTTTCCTAAATTTTTGGGTTGATTTCTCATGCCGTATACTAGAATTAAATTCATCCAGTTACTAGGGTTTATAGAGGGTAGGGTTGTGGTCGGATTTACGAAACTGGTTTACGAATTCATCGAAAGGAGAGGGACATCGTACCTCAAAAAGGATATTACGGCTGACGTTGCTGCTACTGTACCAGGCACAGCTCTGTTGTCGGCCTTGCTGCGTCGGCAACCACCGCTGGGTGGCATGCTTGCACGGTCGGGAAGGCTCGCCTGAGATACGCATAGGCGTGGGCGAAGGCTCGAAGAAGGTTTGGTCGCGAGAAGGATTTATGGGGTTTTGAAAGTAAATCTTATCGAGTTTGGAGGTGTATATATACGATTCCGTCGAACCTAGGTAGTATGGCTTCACGAGAGGGAGATTTTGATCTAACCTAGGTATATATATATATATGAGTATCATGTGAAACAAAGTGTTCAGTGCATGCATAGAGTGTTCGACTGCTCCGAAGAGTATCATGTGAAACCTAGGTAGTATGGCTTCACGAGAGGGAGATTTCGATCTGTGGCATTAGCCACTGATCCTCTTCGGAGCAGTCGAACACTCTATGCATGCACTGAACACTTTGTTTCACATGATACTCAACACATTGCTCGTGACACATTTTGGATACTGCATGGACACCCTATGACACTTGGACACACTTGACACACCACTCGACACTGCACATTACTTTGTCACACCTGACACTCAAGTCGACACATGCATATACATATTTTTTTCTCTGTTCTGATACTTGCCATCCTCATATTGACACCATTGGACACTCTATGACACTTAACACATGATGACACATCACTTGACACTCGAACATGGCTGCACACTGTAACACATGTTCTGATACCACATCACCTTGCTGTTCGACACAATTACATGCCACTGCACAACTCTGATACACTTGGACACTTGCTACACATTTGGCACTTCATTTCTCTGATATCTGTACACTGACACTCATCTCACCCTTATATTGCTGTGACACCATGTCTGATACACTCGAACCCCCTCTGTGTCATATACATTAGATCACTCACCCCCTTCATGTCAGTTTGTTATGTTGCATTTGAGTATGGTGTGGGTTTTAGTTCAGTTTTCTGAATTGGAGTTTGGGATATCGAGTTGGGGTTGAACTCAGTTTTCTGAGATATATATGGGGTTTGGGCTGACTTCATATATGGGATATATATATCTGATAATGTTTATATGTTGATGAGTACAAGTATTGACCTATATGTATATCCGATGATACTTGTATTTGTGTGTGTTAGCATATATATATTGATACATACGTATAGAGGTTAGGCTATATATGGGTTGTGTTTAGTTCAGTTAGTCATAGATAGAGTTACACTTGTAGTGATATAGATATATGTATATATAGGTTAGAAGTTAGATGTGTGGGTCTCTTAAGTTCAGGTATGTTCAGTTTTGAAAGGATGTGAGCATTGATTATGAGAGCATGGGTTTATGAGAGATCTGTGATGTGTACATATAGGTTATAAAAATAGGCGAAGGAGAGTTTTGTATATAATGTTGGAAGTATATAGGATGTGAGCAGTAGATAGGATGTGAGCAATAGATGGGATGACTCAAGATTCCCAGGTAAGCTCAAGCCATGCTGGCCTGCTGTTGGCAAGCAAATATGAAGCTTACAGCAGGGGTTTGAACCAATGGCAGACCCTGGCTTGGTGTCACGACCCGCACCCGCTTTTCGGATACGAAATGTTTCCAAGTCTAGCCTACGCCGCAGTGTCAACGGTAGAACGTTGTCTAATATACACAAGTCATGGCAGTCTAGAATCACTTGGAACTCTATATCTCATCCACAGAATAATCAAGACACAACCACGATCAATGAATATCCATAAAACTGAGTAATAAAGAATATAAACTGAATGTTTCCAAGAATCCAGGTCACGTCCGGTGGACACAAATCCACTACCAATAGACGAAATAAAACAAAGACATAAAATAACTAACTGAGTCTAAACTGCAAATCAAATAACAACCTCAACTGCAAAGGCACCGTAGTCTGATGCTGGCTCACAACTGCTCGTCTGCTTCTGACTCAAACTTGGCTAAACCTGAAGAGATCATCAGGTCTTCAGAGGACTAGCAAGATACATAAAAATATGCCTATCTAACAGTTTTATCATGCGTAAGAAATAAACAAGAAAGACAGAACAAGACAAGTGGCTATAAACACGGACACTAGAACACTACGCATAAATGAACTACTGGATGAACAATAAATACGAGATCAATGGAAAACCAAACCCTCATCCCGAGTGTGGACTCACGGGTTTGAACTAATCACTAACCCTCGTCCCGAGTGTGGACTCTCTGGTTAGTTCAAGGCAAACACCCTCGTCCCGAGTATGGACTCTCTGGTGCCAATGAACATGACAAACACCCTCGTCCCGAGTGTGGACTCTCTGGTGCAACTGGTCAACCCTCATCCCGAGTGTGGACTCTCTGGTTGAGGAAACGATAACAAGGATTTAGCAGTTCAACTACACACACTCGTTCTATGATACGACTCAAGCAAGGTACTGGTGAGAACAACTCCAAGTGTAAACCACAAGGCCAAACGTGAACACGGCTATATATATCAATGAAACAACTCGACAATATAAAATATGAAGAGCATATGGCCATAATCAATCAAAAAGACTGGATAATGAAATATAATGCATGTAAATAAAACTATAGAGGAAGGCAAGATATACTTGTCTGTGGTCCTAAGTTGCTAGTACGGTTATGATCCGTATCGATGTCCAGGTAACTTGTTTTATACCATATATATAATGTCAATAAGCAATTGGATTCAAAGATAGCAAGCTACTTAAATATTAGACTTCTTGGTCCCTTGTCTAACTATCTAGTTCAGATTCTATAGACTAAGGTTTGGTTTCACTGCCCTACACACTATTTCAGTGGTTACTTACACCTACTGTAATGCCCCAGTCCCAAAATATGTAGGACTAGGAACGTAGACATGCCAGCTGTATACATACGAAGTATGCTCCAATATATAGAATTCTCGTATGTATACATAAGCTGTAAATGCAGTAAAACCAAGGCTAACTAATCTCATCCACAAAATGAAGAATAAAAGATATCATATAATCAACTATGGAACAACATTTGGTACATGCAGTTGGACGGAGACAAATCCACTACCAACTATGAAAAGAAATACATAATAAAAGAAAGAGTTTGGCGAGCGAAGCAAAGACGATCTAAGAGCAACCGTCCTCGAAGAAATAGAGATGATCATGGCCACAGCTAGAACACCTGCGAAAGACAAGAGCACACACCTGGCGACATAACCAGGTTCTCAGAGGGACGTAACAAGACATATAATATCATGCCAATATAACTGAATATAAATTGCTCAAATAAACAAGTCAATTGAATTATAACATGGTCCAATACACACCATTGAACTAGCGTACCATCTCTCCAACCAAACAAGGACAGGAGATGGTAAACTAATTTACGATGACGTATCTTTCTATGCTATGAACCCAATATGGTATCCGGACCCCGACAAGGTTCAATACCTTCTCATCGAAGTAGTAAGCCACACCTACAACCAAACAAGGACAAGGTGTGACGAACTAATCTGCGACAAGTTATTGTTCCAAGCCACGGTCAGATACAAGTACCCAAACCAAGAGTACTCATACCTAACGGATAAGGGCGCCTAACTAAATCTAAGTGAATGCAGTTTTAAGAACAGTTCATGGTCGCATGACTACCGGGTCAAGTCAAAAAATTACCAATACAGTACCTCAGTAGCGAGTCACAACATCATATACTATTCCTCAGTATCGAACGAGTCTATAGCATATAGTCTACCTATCGTTCCTCAGTAGCGAGCGAGTCTACGATAGATAGGGTGGTAGTCAACTTCCAATCATGTTCTCCCCGTCCAATGCCAACTCATAACTGCTAAGTATTCTAGCATGCAACTCTATTAGTAGTTATTTCCTAACGCACGGCTTATACGTACTGGTGGCCAGCCAATTACGCATGTTCGAGTCCTATATGTGACTCACAACAACGTGGTATAAATGTGTCAAGGCCAAATGAATGCAACACACAAGGTGGTCCCTTAATTCTAGGTTTAATGTGTAAGAAAAATAATACATAACAGAAAATATAACTGAACAGTAAGTTCTAACAGGTTATGCCATGTATCACAGTTTATTTTGCATAAAAAAAATAATAAATAATGCATGAAATATGAGCTAAAATAAATAAACAACAAATGGCAAGGTATCTTGCCTGGTAGGACGCCTGGTGTACTGCAATGATCAATGTGGCACGAACTGCGACTTCGGATAACAACTATACAAGGTGACCTCTGATGGTGGCACGGACAGTTCCATTGGGTCCAGAAGGGTCAAATTAGTTAGGGTCGACATAAGGTAGTCCAGATTTGGAAGAAATAGGAACATGATTAGTCATGATCAAGAATCGGTAATTGAGGAGATTTGCGGAAATAAATAAATAAATATCTTATTTTGAAAATAGTTTTGATAGCTGTAAATAAATTTATTGAAAGAATACTTTAGATAAGAAGATATACTTTGAAAAATCTAAAAACCAGTAAAGTACAAGAACTAAATTTTGTAAAAGTAGTTTTTGGAATATTTATATTTATAAAAAGATATTAGAAATCTTTTTGAGAATAATATTTATAAGTCATAAATTTATATTTAAAATCTAAAGGTAAACTAGCCCCAAATATTTGGGGATAAGTTCCTACTAATTTGTTACAAAAAAATATAGTTTTTAGGGAATTTTTTATACTACATATTTTTAGTTAATAAAATAGTATCACTACTTGGTACTAACAGTACAACCACAATATAGATAAAAATAATAATAGTTTTTAAAGCTTCCCATATGTATTTATAAATTCCTATTTTAATAATGATAACAAGTTAACATACAGTTCATAAAAGGAACACAATAGCATAATAATAATAATAACAACAATAATAATAATAATAATAATAATAAATAATAATATATACTAATTATAATAATAATAACAAAGAATAAAAAAATATTAATAAAAATCTTTTAAAAAAATCAAAGCAATATAACTCAGCTGCTCTTCCCATACAAAAGTAAATGTTCAGAAGAGGGAGAGAGAAAGAAAGTAGGTCGAGAGTGACACAGAGCAGTGGAGAGAGAGGGAAAATGGAGGATCGAGAGAGAGAGAAGACAAGAGGGAGAGAGGAGAGAGAAAAACGCCGGTGGCGCGCGAGCACGCGGCGGCGGAGGCTGCGCTCGTGGAGGCGGAGGAGGGGTCGGCTCAGCGAGCGAAAGAAGAGGAAGGCGGACGCGATGGGGTCTCGCCGGCGGCATAGGGGCGGTCGCCGGGACGGCCGAAGTCAGGTGAGGGTTCCCCCCTCCTCCTTCGTGATGGTTTCCTTTTGGGTTATGGTGGTTGGGGTTGTTTTGGCTGGGGGACATGGTGGTCTGGTCCGTGGTGGCAGAGCACGGGTTGGTGGCGGTCGACCGGAGTGGCCGGACAGGGGTATGGGAGTCGATGGCTGTGGTGGTGGTTAATTGAGGTGGTGGTGAAGGGTAATGGTTCTGGGGGTGTGGCACGGCGCTGCAGGCAAGCAGGCCGGCGAAAGAGTCGAGGGTGTTGGCAGCGGTGTCGGAGAGTTCTGGTGTTTGGCGGTCGTGGAGGGCCGAGTTGTCGAGGGTTATGGTGGTGCGTTGGTGTTTTGGGGCACGACGGAGAAGTGGTTGTGGTCGGGTCTGTCTGTAGGACAGTCCGTGGTCGAGGAATAGGAGGGAGCAGAGGAGGTGGCGGAGAAGACGGGGTCGGGTCGAGTGGCATGGCTACGGTGTCATTGGTAGAGCTAGGTTTAGGATTTGGGGTTGGGTCAAGGATGTTGTCAGGACGTGTCGGGTGTGTCCGACACGATGATGGTGACGAGGAGATGCGTCCGGGTGTGTCGGACGCGATGAAGATAATGTATTTGTAAAAGAAAATAAATAGTGGATGGGAAAGGCACGGACACGGACACGGTGCACAGTTTGGATGTGGAGTTGGTGAGGTTTGTGGATTTTATGGAAAAAGAGAGGGCAAGTACCTCTCCTTTTATAGGCGGTGGGAATCCCATTAGGATAAGGATTGGGAGGATTTAAATTCTCCATAGATAATACGCCATCTAAATCAAATTTAAATCAATTCAATCAACAACAATTCAAATCCAATTTAAATCTAGATAATCTAAACTCAAATTAAATATAAATTATTTAAATCAAATCCATAAAATCTATTCAAAGATTTAAATTGCCACAAAAATTTTAAAATATATTTTCTAAAAATACTTATAATAATAATTTCGAAAATACATTATTATTTAAAAATAAACTTAATAAAATATTTATGATATATATGTATGCACGAAGAATATTATTTATTATTAATAACCTCTATAAATGAAAAGGCTTTTATAATTAAAATAGCAAACTTAGAAAATTTTGGTAAAATAACAAGAATATATATTATTATATATGTTATTTTGAAACTATAAAAATAGAAAAATGTACGCTCGCACATATTCGCACTCGTCGAGCAATTTCGAAAAACAAAATTTTGCGCGCGACATACAATGCAACTACGCGACGTACAAATACCAAAATAAAATAAATAAATAAAATCAGTACCAAATTTATAAAAGAAATAGTAGAAATTTAGGGGTTTTACACCTACCCATGGGTTGCTTATAGTCATGTACTTGGTACTCACATACCATATTCTACTGTTATATCCTACAATTGTGCCACTATACTGTAGCAGGTGACTTCACAGTCTTTACTAGTTGCACTTATTTCCATTGTCCTTTACAGGATATTTTCCTATAGGCACTAGTGAGTATCCTAGGATATACTTCTTATTAGTCCCATTCTACTTGACCAAGGCTAAAATACTACTCCACACCCCCTTGTTACTTCATCTAAGAACAGTCAGAACTAGTATATTACCTAGCCTAGGCCTGCTATCTATCCTTGTCAACAGTCCTAATCCAACTTGTCATCATAGCTAAAGCTACTATTCTGTTCACATGACTCAATCATGTTTCCCTTCTTATCTGAACACTTGACTTGTTTCCTCCTCAAATCCCCTGACTGATTTTCCTGTGTACTAGCACATGAATATGTAGCTGCTACATTCATGAACAATTTGCTTAAGGGTATCCTAAAATCTTCTTTTGCACCACCTGACATCAACTGGACACCTTCAAAACACTCTTCTATAGGCCATCATCAATTACTACTGCTGTTGTCACCTCTCTTCTAAACAACTGTCTAGTTGATCCCCCTTGGCAGCAGATGTGCACATGGGGTCTGCTACAGGTACACAATTCACATGGGGTCTGCTACAGGTACACAATTACTACTACTATAAGCCCAATTCACATGGTTATTCATTAGTACCTAGGCCTAATGCATTGATATTTTCGTAATTAGACAGGGCTGGTACTCCTTATGCTTCTTAACTACTGACTCAAGTAATTCATTACTCTATCTATACTATGGCTCCCATATTTACCTGTTGCATAATCTTTACATCTAACTGTTTGTTTGTCCATATAACTCACCTCTGTAATGTACAGAGCGTATAACTGCACTAATTTATACTCATCTAGCCACTGCTCGTGCCTCTTATTCCCTACTGCATTTCAGGTATTCATCTATGATTGCATAGGTAGGGCTGATGAAAGGGTAAGCTAGCTCATATGTGCAACTGATTTAGGAATATTCGGACACATGATGTTCTGACTTGGTCGGATACCTTGTATTCCATGGTTACTGACTCGGTCAAGAGCAATTACAACAATTCATTTAGGGACCACACTTGGCCCTGCATCAGGGTTAGGCAGTGGGATCAGTGGCAGTTCAGAGCTTGTGGGCTATTATGTAGTTATATAGGTTGTATATATGTTTGGGGGCTTATGGTTAAGAGTTGAGTTTAGGTATAAGCTCAGTTCTTTAAGAGATATATAGATAGGTTATGTTAAGGTTGAGCATATGAATGTAGGTTCTTGTAGGCTATGTTATATATATATATAAAAAAAAAAAAAAAATATATATATATATATATATATATATATATATATATATATATATATATATATATATATATATATATATATATATGGGTGTGATGGTAGATAGCTTAGTTGTTTTGTAGGCTATGAGTATATATGAGGGCTTACCTTCATATATTGTATGCATGTGAGGTTAGCTATGTATATGGGGCTGGATACTTGAATGGTTTTGGGAATGTAAGTTCATAGATATATGTTAGATTATATATATGTTAGGCTATATTATTTGTTAGGGTATATATATGATATAGGTTATGTTATATATATAGGAGGGGTTTTGATATAGATATATTGTGGGTGGTACACTATATATATATATATATATATATATTTTATATATATATATATATATATATATATATATATATATATATATATATATATATATATATATATATATATATATATAAGTCTATACCTATATAGTGTGCTTGGCCTATATAGGTATATATGAGTATTGGGGTATATGGATATAGTTGAGGGTTCATTTATATATGGGTAATGGTTATATGAGGGCTTACCTTCATATATAGTATATATGATATGTAGTGGTATTGTATATAGGGTATATCTATATCTAATATCTTGGTATCCTAGCCTATGGTTGAGATACCCTATAGATTGACCTAGAATGGACCCAATAGGCCTAATTGAGCTTGTTGACTAGAGTTTGACCAAAACCCTAGACAGTTGACCAAGTTAGCTTAGCTTTGACCTAGTTTGACTAGAAGGTTGACCAAAGTTGACCAAGAGTTGACTTTGACCTATAATGACATAGAATCATGTAGATTGCATTGTAAACTTCAGTTATTATATTTGAACTCTTTATAACCTGTATTGCTCTAAATAGGGCCATGTGACTCCAGTTTGGACATCTATACATATCAGTTGATTAGAATATCAGGCGAGTACATTTTCTGATCATTTTCATTCATGATAGTATCTATATTGCCTGTTTTAGACTACTTTACTTGATGTTGTCACGTTGTTAACACGAATTTGTACTATATGGATCTTTTCATGAGATGTTATCCCTTCATCGGGTACATCGAGAATTTTGTGTTCATGTACTTTATCATGTGCATCATGTACTCCTTGTACTCGAATCTCTTCATGTACACTCATGTGCTCTTATGTACTCTCATGTTCGTATGTGCTTCATGTATAACTAACTATCATGTACATAATGTAACTTGACAAGATCCTTGTGTATTGATTGGGGTAGGGCGAGTAGAAGTGGTTATGTGATCAACTCCCAAGTAGTTTTGTCATGTACAACTCTGTTAACTTAGGCATGTGCAACCCAAACCGATTACATAACCATCTTGTGCTCTAAATCACTTATATTCACTTACAATTCTTATTTCTATAAAACTTTCATGTACTCAAATTTGTCTATTTTTATTGTTCATGTACATCTCTCTCTACGGAGTTTCATGTATTTCATGTTCTTTATGTACATCTCTCTATAGCGTTTTATGTATTTTATGCTACTGCTCATTCTATATTTCTTACCATGCTTTGGAATTGATTTCAGAGATATGTGCTCGTTCCCGTCCTAACAAGATAACGCTAAAATTTTTACAGATAACTTGGAGGATCTCAGCTAGTCTAGAGGAGACACCAGTAGAGCTTGGAGTAGATTGCTAGTGTGTTGTCTGGCTTTGTTTTCAGTTATCTTTCATGAGATGTATATAAATAGTACTTTTACCTTGGGATGTAATGTTAACACCAAAACTTATTTCTCTTATGGATTGTATCATACTTGATATCATCTATCTATTTTATATCGTGTTGTTATCCATCTTTAGTTACTTTGTGATTAAGTTGTATCCTTCTGAGATCGTCCTCCATTTGGAGTGTATATTATATTGTGTTTAGTTGTGATTGAGACCTAGGACAGCGTTCTACCGCCGACACTGCGGCATAGGCTAGACGTACCCAAGGTCTCGTGCCCTTTTACTGGGTGCGGGTCGTGACAGTTTAAGACCGTACAAGGATTTTACCAACTTGCAGACTTTGTCTTCAAGACCCTTACGACAAATCCCTCTGGCTGTTGCATGTAAATCTCTTCAGTCAGCTTGCTATTTAGGAAAGCTATTTTTACATTTATCTGATGTATCACCAACTTATGTATTGCTACAAGAGCAATCAACATTCTGATGGTGGTCATTCGGGCTACTGGAGCATACGTATCAAAGTAGTCGATCCCCTGCTTCTGAGAAAACCCCTTGGCTACTAGCCTAGTCTTGAACTTCTCAATAGTTCCATCTGCTTTCATCTTCTTCTTGAAGATCCATTTGCATCTGATGATTTTTGCTCTTTCAGGAAGATCAACCAACACCCAAGTGTTATTAGAGGTAATTGAATCAATTTTATTGTCTATCGCCTCCCTCCAGAAAACAGCGTCTCTGGTCTTCATTGCCTCATCATAGGTAAGCGGATCTGCTTCTACATGATTGGTAACAAAGTCATTTTCGAAGTCCTTCGACCTCCTCACTCGCTTAGTTGACGGCTCAGCGAGCTATGGTTCAACAGTTGTTTCAACAACAACTTCTTTTTGGACTACATTCTCATTGGAAGCTTCAGTTTCTTGCACACCCTCATTGTTCTTCGGAATATCCCCAAGAATAATATTCTTGTGCCTTGCAAACTTGTATTCAAAATATTCTGCATCGCAAGATTCAATGATATGATTTGATTCAATATTAAGAAATCTCCGAGCATCACTCTTCTCGGCATAACCCAAGAAGATTGTCTTCGTAGTCCTTGTCCCGAGCTTCTAAATCTTCAGATCTGGAAGCTTGACATAAGCCAGACACCCCCACACTCGAATGACATTAAAGTTAGGTCTGACTTTGAACCAAAGTTCATGAGGAGTAACGTCTGAAGTTGCATGAGGCACTCTATTTAGAATAAAAGTGGTCGTCAATGTAGCTTCTCCCCAGTAGCATTTTGGAAGATCCGCAGTCAACAACATTGAGTTTATCATTTCTATCAACGTTCTGTTCTTCTTTTTGCTACTCCGTTAGATTGAGGAGAATACGGAGCAGTAGTCTTATTGACAATTTCACGTTCTTTGCAGAACGATGGGAATTCATGAGACCAATACTCTCCTCCTCGATCACTTCTTATTCTCTTGAGTTGTTGTCTAGTTTGCCGTTCAGCCTCGGCCCTAAACTCTTTGAACTTCTCAAACGCTTCGTCTTTAGCCTTCAGCAAGTAAATTAATGTGTACTTTGAGAAGTCATCGATGAAGGTTATGAAATACTTCATCCCGGCCTTTGTAGAGAACTGTTTGAAGTCACAGATATCAGAGTGTACCAACTCCAGAAGATCTATGCTTCGATTAACCCAAGAAAAGGGTTTTCTTGTGATCTTCGTCTGAGCACATACTTCACATTTTTCTACCTTACCCCCACATTTGGAGATAAGTCCTAAACTAGATATTTTGTTTATTCTTTTACAATGAACATGTCCTAGTCTATTATGCCACAACTCAAGAGTATAAACAGAATGAGCAATTGCATTAATTACATTGGACTGATTTACAAGCTGAATCTTGAACATTCCTTCGGTATAAAATGCTTTCCCCAAGTATGTTCCTTTCATGGACATCACCATCTGGCCAGCATTGATGTCCATCCTTAGGCCTGTGTTACAGAGTAGGCCTCCCGATATCAGGTTATTTGCGATAGCAGGTACAAGATTCATACCTTGAAGCGTCAGAGACTAGCCTGAAGTCAGCTTCAACACCACCGTCCCGATCCCTTACACTTCAGCTTATGCCTGGTTCGCCACCGTAACAACTTCAGAAGTTGGTATGTATGTGGTGAATCATTCCTTACTTGAGCAGATATGGCAGGTGGCACTAGTATATACCCACCAGTCGGAGTCAGCCCTCACCGCAGTGACATGAGCAATCATTGCAATAACGTCAGTGATCATAAAAACCTTACTAGGCTCATCTTGCTCTGATTGCTTGGGCTTAGATTTGCATTCACTCTTGAAGTAGCCCTTCTTGCCACACTTGAAGCAAGCCAAATGAGACTTTGTCTTCTGTTGCTTGAAGGCAGTCCCCTTCACTTTCAAATTGCTGGGGTCCTTCTTCTTACTGTGGGAAGCCGCCTGCTTTCCCTTGGATTCCTTGGTGTGAACCAAATTGGCATTAGCCATCTGTTTAGAAAAAGTGTCCACCTTCAGTTGAGCCCTAATCTAGTCCTCAAAATAGATTTCTTGCAGGAGATCTTCGAGACTGATCTCTAGTTTCTTCATATGCATGTTTGCATAGAACGTGCTCCAACCAGCAGGGAGCTTGGAGATGATCCCTCCAACAACAAACTTGTCGGTGAGGGGCATCGCCTCATCTTTCAACTTCTGTCGCAGATTCATGAACTCCTTCATATGCGGCAACATAGTCTTCTCGTCTTCAAAGAGCCACTTGTGATATTTTTCAACCACAAATATTTTGCTCATGTTTTTGTCATCTTCGTATAGATTCTTCAGAGACTCCCAAATCCCTCAGGCAATTGTCTTCTTAGAATATGATCCTGCCAGGGAGTCCTCCATAGTATTTAGAATGAGAAGCCTATAGAGGCTATTATCCCTTCTCCATTTGGTCTGACTTTTATTAGCAGCAGTAATTGTGGCTGCAAACCCAGTTTCTGGAACAGTCGGTTCCGTCTCAGTTAGCACGTGGTCAACTTCAGAAAGTTAAAGATTTAGGCTAACCTTCCTCTTCCAGACTTGATAGTGCTCTCCATCAAATTGCTCTAACTTACAGAAGTTAGGATTGATGAGTAAAGCACGAAAGTTTTCCATCTTGTGAAATCAAGCTTTGAGATTGTTAGTCCCGGGGCGTAATTTTTTAATGGAAAACTAAAATTATGCAACACTTCGAGGAAGCTACAAGACAGAGATCATTGGAGGATTCTGAGAGACGAAAACTAATATGTTACTTCAAAGAAGACACAGAAGAATTCGTAGTAGCAGCAGCGAAAGTCCACTAACTTTTCTGATTAGATAAGAAAAGCTCTTGTTCAGAACGAGTTGCAAGTGGATGAACAGAAGGATGAAATGGCCTGCTGGGGTGAATGATTACCGATGCTCAAAGTTTGATTTGCCCCACACGAACAGCTTCTAGGAACCAGCAAGTTCGACGGAGAACTTTGGAACACTCCGCTCTTCTGACTCCTTAGACGGCGCGGAACTCTGCTCTCAATGTGAAACCCGTAATTTCAGATAATTATTTATATAATTTAATTAGCTAATATAATTAATTATTAATTGTTAATGTAGGAAATTGCATTTTTAGAAAAATTATTAAAACTGGAAATTTTATCAAAACATGTAATTTTCTAATTAATTATTATTATGTTACTTAGATTAAAATTATTATTTTTCAAACTTGGACTTTTTGATTGTCAGGCCCAGACCCGAACCCAAAAACATTTTTTTAAATTAAATTTAGAGTTACAAAATATTTAGTTATTTTTCTAAAGAAAATTATGTATCATTTATAATTTTATAACCCAATTAATTTATCCCATGTCATGTAAAGTTTTTCTCTTAAAACCAAGCCCATTGGTTATAAGCCCAAATCCATTAAACTTTGGTTATTAAACCCATTTAACTTAGAAACCCATTAGCCATTAGTTATAGATTTTAACTCATTAGTTAATAACCCATTCTTTAAATTGTAGGAGAGAGAGTGATAACTCTCTGTTGGGTTCTCATCCAATGAGAACCGAAGCTCTTCAGTTAGCCGACCCCCTACCTTCCGTAACCTCCCGTAACCGGCCGAGATCGCCGACCTCCCTTCCCTACTCCTATAAAACCCTTCCCCACCCTTCTCCATCATCCACTCCTCATTCCCCTTTTCCAAAGACAAAACCCCCTTTCGTGCCCTAGCTGGAGCTCCACCTTCCGGAGTTCATCTCGACCGACGCCGGCGCCACCTTTCCCAGGACCGCCACCCCTCGTCGTCACGCCGGTCTCCTCCCGGCCGACCCTATGTCCGGCGCACCCCTCGCCGCCGGTCCCCGCGAGCCCAGGCGCCTCCCAGGCCGCGCCCGGTCTCTCGCGCCCCTGCTCGGCTCCGCCCGTGAGTCTCCGAGCCGATCCCGACCAGGACCACCCTCTGTGTGGTTTTTCCGGTGCTGTCCCTCCGGGCCAGAGCTTCCCGAGCTCTGCGATGCTTCTCCGAGTTTCTGATTCCTCTTCTGGACTCTTCTTGGTGCTGTTTCGCGGAACCCCGCTGTTGTCTTTTCCAAGTTTGGGTGCTGTACACGCAGTCGAACTCCGGCGAGGCGTGTTCCGAGTCCGAGGCAACCCTTCGGATTCCGTCAACTTGGGTAATCTCTGGTAATCACAGTAGTTCGTCCCCTGTCTTGGTCTGTGATGATTTTGGTCCACGAATTTCTTCGAAAATTCGGTTTTTTGGCTACATTTTTGGTTTCAGAAATTTCGGAACCATTTGTTCTGTGATATTTGGTTCTGTGATTGGTTTGTTGGTTTCGTTTTCCGAAAACTCTTCGAAAAAAGTTCTATGGGTTCGGTTTCGAAATTGTTGGCTTTGGAAATTAGGATTCGCGGTTTTCTTAACCTCTGTTAGTTGGTTTTGGATTTTTCTGAAACTTTCGGAAATGATTTCTGAGAATAAATTGATTTTCGGATCTTTCCGATTTGTGCTGTGATGTTTTGGGTTGGTTTCGGATTTCCGAATTCGTTTTGGGTCGTTCCGAATTAATATTGGGAATTATTGTGGTTATGTGATTATATATATTTTGGGTTCCCTGGTTTGGGATTATTTGCAGGAAATTATGGCGCACTTTCCCAGTTTTTGGGTTGACCAAAAATAGAGGAAATGCTGCCGGATTTTCCATAAAAAATTTAATTATATTTTTAAAATGATTTTTAAAATGGTTTTCGGAAAATACTAGTATTTTGGGATTTTTTGGGCGACGACCGTATCGGTCAATGGGCCCTGGCTAAGTGCAAACGAAACCGGTTTCGCCCGGACGTTGAGGCATTAGCCTATATGACGATTGGACCAAAAATCTGAGACTCACTATTATAATTATTTTAATTTAAATTATTAGTTTATTTATAATTAATTTGTAGAAAGATTACAGGACTAACAAGTTTTCTTCTTATTTTAATTCATTGGCTTGTAAGGGCATAAGCCTATTTACTTTTCTGCAAATTTGTAATAATTAGTAATTATAGTTTTGGATTTTTCTGGTTATTGTTCTGACGCATAATTTAGGGTAAATAACTATAGAAATTTTAGAAATTCACGTTATTCTCATTTAATAAGAAAAATGTATTTTTATATATAAATATAAATACCAAGTTTTTCGAATAAATTGATAAATGCAAGTTTTTCCAGAATTAAATATAAATTGATGTTTCTTAATTTGCAACGCACTAATAATCGCGTTTTGGTTGTGTTAGCTAAATAAAGACTAAAATTGACTAGGACACAACTAGAGATTGCAACTAGTATAGCATCATTGGCGACTTTGGTTTTCTGAGACAAGTTTCCGAATGTAGGATTTCAAGGAAGAACCTGAATTCCCATCCCGATGTATCGATCCGTCCAGTCAAATCATTGAGGCAAGTACATTTTTGTGGTAGATTACAATTAGTTAATAATTGTTTTAATGCAAGTTTAAACCACGATACAACACGAAACTCTCTTTGAGAGCATTGACTGTAACTACTGTAACTATTGGGGACTGGGGGAGTAGTGTAGTGGATATGACCACATCCAATAGTATAATTGAATGTATTAGCTTACCCCTCAAACACACGGGGATAAGCCATACCATATCACTAGGATATTACTGTAACAAACCCAATCCGGTCATATTCATTACCTATTCATATCACACTATTTTAACTGTTGGAAAATCATTTATTTCAAATTGTTTAAAAGTGCATAATTCCATTATTAATTTCAATTGTTAAAATATCATGTTCCTGACTGGAGACTATATTTTTAGGTCCTGTTGAGGATGCAGAGCTACTGATTAGTAGCTACTATGACCCTGAGCTATACCCTGCTGTGCTTCCTGAGGATGGCGTACCTGATGATGATGTTGCTTCTTTTTAGATGTTATTTTCCAGTTTGATAGTTTTGTTTAAAAATAATGTTATTTCAGTTGATGGTTTTATGATTGTACTTTGTACTGGACAAGTTAAAGTTTTAATTTATCGAATAATAAAGATTGTGGCAAATTAAATTGAGTTGTTGATTACCTGCATATGGAAGATACAGCTTACTGGCGCCGTCTCAACAACGGTGCCGGCTGGGCATGAACCGATTCGACCCAAGTAATTGGGACCGGGTCGTGACATGTTTTTAGTGGTGGCCCATGCAGGTCAAATCAACGACTTAGGAAAACCTATCTAGAGACAATTAGAACACTATAATATTGATTTGTCACAATAATAGGTCCGAATTATATATGTAAATATTTTTGTTTGATTATAGATTGGTAGGCTACCTTGCTTATGTTTATATCCTAAACCTTCCAGAGAATGGCCACTGACAATACCAATCCTGCTGGCGATGGGGTATCTTCACCCTATCATACCCCACCACCTCAACCAAGTCCGGATCCGACACCTCGACAGCTGGCCGACCGTCCCCATAATACAACGGCGGATCCATCATCTTCCCAGACGGAGATGTAGCCCCCTGTGGTTTTGCCCACTCCAGCTGCCCTACCGGTGCCTGTGGACCCCACCGACCTCATAGGTCTGCTAAGAGGAGTGCTAGAAGCCCAGAGAACTCAAGCTGAAGCTCATCGCGAGCAGACGGCGATTATGAGAGAAGGCATGGAGAATGCCCATAGCGTGGCAATGGCTGCACTGGAGAGAGGAGAAGCAGCTCAACAGGAACCAAGGCCTGCCAAGGTAAACATAAATCTAAGGATTAATTTATGTAATATTAAGGCCATTTAAATTAATGGGAATCATATTGCCAAGGTGGGCGATATTGAGAGTTTTAAGAAGCAAAACTCTCGACCCTTTAAGGGAACCGAGGGAATCGTCTATGCTGATGAATGGCTCGATAGTATGGAGCGTCTCCTAAGCGTCGCTCGACTTCCAGAAGACCTCAAGGCTGAAGCAGTGGAACTCCAACTGCAAAGTGTAGCAAGCACCTGGTATCGGAATAAACCCGACTCCAGGATAGGCAGCTTGACTGGGATACCTTCAAAAGGTTGTTCAAGAGGAAGTTCTTTCCAACATCAGAGTTGCGGGAGATGGAGAGGCAATTCCAGAACCTGAAGCAAGGAAATATGACTGTTGGAGAATATGCGGCAGAATTCAGCCAACTCAGCCGTTTTGCCAAGAACCTGGTGGCTGACCCTGAAGACCGTACTGAAAGATTTAGACATGGGCTGAGAGAGGAGATCCGCACCCATGTGATCTCAGGCGGTACTAAGACCTATGAAAAGATCCTGGAGCGAGCTCAAGATATAGAGAAGAGCCAACCCGCTCGCTCAAAGAGGGATTATCCTGGAACTAACAACTTCCAGGGTAATCAGAAGAGGCCCAACAACAACAACAACAACAACCGACCTTCCCACCACCAGCAGCAGAACCAACAGGCAAGGAACAATGATAGGGCACCTCAGAGGCAGATCCCTGTCTGCGACTATTGCAAAAGGCCGGGGCATCAAGCAAATATCTGCAGAAAGAGACTAGGACATTGCCTAGCCTGTGGGTCTTCCACCCACCAAGTGAAGGACTGCCCCTCGGCGGCCCACCGGACTGGAGCTATTCAGCAGAAAGGTCCTCTGCCCACTCAGCAACAACAATTTGGGCAGCATCAACAGAAGACTGGGCGAGCTTTTGCCCTAGCAGCAGAGGAACAAGAGCCAGAGTAGGAACATACAGCTGATGTCATCGCAGGTTTCATTTATGTGCATTCCTATCCTGCCTTAGCATTATTTGATTCAGGAGCATCACATAGTTTCATATCCACAAAATTCATCTCTGCACACCACATAAATACGAGCTTTAGCAAGAAGATATGTAGAGTCATGACCGGTGGAGGACCCCTACCTATCACTGAGACCTGTAATTGCCCTATCACCATATCAGGCCACCAATTCATAGCACCTTTGCTTGTGATGCCCTTACCGAATTATGATATAGTCCTAGGGATGGACTGGTTGAGTAAGCAGCATGCGCTGATAGACTGTCACAAAGGATGTGTAGTCTTCAGCCCACCTGGAGAGCCAGAGTTTGAAATCTCTCGAACTCCGAAGGATATGGAGTGTATTACCTACACCTCTATCACAGAAGAACCCGGACCTCCCCATCCTATCATAGTAAAATTTATGGATGTCTTCCCTGATAGTCTTCTCGGGTTACCCCCAGACCAAGACATAGAGTTCACCATTGACCTAGTCCCTGGCTCTTCCCCTATTTCTAAGGGATGCTACAGAGTCAACCCGAAGGAGGCCAAGGAGATGAAGGATCAGATCAATGAACTGAAGGCTTTTGGATTTATCCGAGACGGAGCTTCACCCTGGGGAGCACCTGTCTTATTTGTACCCAAGAAGGACGAAACTGTGAGGATGTGCATCGACTACCGGGCGCTGAACAATATCACCATCAAGAACAAGTACCCTCTGCCCCGGATCGATGACCTGTTTGATCAACTCAGTGGAGCCAAGGTGTTCTCAAAGATAGACCTCAAATCCGGCTACCATCAGATCAAGGTCAGGAAGGAGGACATTCCTAAGACGGCGTTCAACACCAAGTATGGGCAGTTTGAATTCTTGGTCATGCCGTTTGGACTGACGAATGCTCCTGCTGTATTCATGAACCTTATGAACAAAGTTTTCCATGAATACTTAGATCAGTTTGTCGTTGTTTTCATCGATGACATTCTGATCTATTCAAAGATGAAGAGGAGCATGAGGAGCACCTCAGGAAAGTTCTGGGAACTTTGAGAAAAGAGAAGTTATATGGTAAGCTATCCAAATGTGAATTCTTTCTAGACAAGGTAGATTTTTTTGGCCATGTTGTCACAGGAGAAGGAATTTCGGTGGACCCTAAGAAGATAGCTGCAGTTGAGAAGTGGTCTACCCCAAGCTCAGTTGCTGAAATAAGAAGTTTCTTGGGCTTGGCTGGCTACTACCGGAAGTTTGTGAAGGATTTTGCCAGAATTGCTGAACCGATGACGAAGCTCACTCGGAAGAATGAAGAGTTCATCTGGACGGAAGATTGCCAGGCGGCATTTGAGGAGCTAAAGAAGAGGCTTACAACAGCACCGATACTTGCGCTACCCGCAGGTACCGGTGGTTTCTCAATCTACAGCGATGCCTCTGAAAAAGGACTGGGTTGCGTTCTTCAACAAAATGGGAAAGTGATTGCTTACGCATCTAGGCAATTACGGAACCATGAGAAGAACTATCCCACACATGACCTGGAGCTTGCTGCAGTCATCTTTGCATTGAAGCTATGGAAGCATTATCTATATAGAGAGAGAGAGTGAAAATATATACAGACCACAAAAGTCTGAAATATGTTTTCACTCAGAAGGAGCTGAACATGAGACAAAGAAGATGGCTGGAACTGATGAAAGATTTTGACATCGACCTACAGTACCATCCGGGTAAGGCTAATGTAGTTGCAGATGCACTTAGTCGATACCTAGTGGCGATATTCTTGACCAAGGAGTGGCACTTGTTGGAGGACATAGAGAAGCTTGGTCTGGAGATTGTACTGCCCGAGGAGAAGATGAAGAAACTGGGGCAAGAAGCTGATATACCTGGAGCTGACTCAACCATGATGCAGTTGCAATTGCGTTCAAGTTTGATGGACAAAGTCAAGGAGACACAATTCTAAGATGAGACGCTTTGCAAACTCAGAGATGAAGTGCTGGCAGGAACACTTGAAGGTTTCTCTATCGCCAGTGACGGAGCATTAAAGAATAGTACGAGGCTGTGTGTACCATCTGGCGAATTGAGGAATGAGCTGATGCAAGAAGTGCACCAGTCGCAGTATTCCATACATCCTGGAGCTAATAAGATGTATCGGGATATACGTACCATCGTTTGGTGGTAAGGAATGAAGAAGGATGTATCCAGATTTGTGGCTAGATGCTTGATCTGTCAACAAGTGAAGGCTAGCAGACAGAGACCCGCAGGACTTCTACAGCCGCTGGACATTCCGGAGTGGAAGTGGGAGCATATAACAATGGACTTTGTGTCAGGATTGCCTCGATCCCAAGGAGGAAAGGACGCTATTTGGGTTATTGGGGACCGACTGACTAAGTCGGCTCACTTTATTCCTTTCAAGGTTGGTTTATCCACCGAGAAGTTGGCGGCACTGTACATGCGGCACATCTACCGGATTCATGGAGTACCGGTAAGTATTGTATCTGACCGAGATACTAGATTTATCTCACACTTTTGGAAGAGTTTGCATGACAGCTTGGGAACAAAACTAAAGTTCAGCACCGCTTATCATCCCTAAACTGATGGACAATCTGAGAGGACCATCCAGACGCTAGAGGACATGCTGAGATCTTGCGTCTTAGAATTTGGAGGGTCTTGGGAGGACCACTTGTATTTAGTGGAATTCTCCTACAACGACAGTTACCAAGCTAGCATTGGTATGACCCCATTTGAAGCTCTTTATGGACGTCGTTGCCGCACTCCACTTGCATGGGACGACGTAGGAGAAAGAGTACTACTGGGGCCAGAGATGGTGACTGACGCAGCAGAGAAGGTGAAAGTAATCAGAGACAAGCTCAGGATTGCCCAAGACAGGCAGAAGCATTGGGCAGATAGCAGTCGTCGACCACTGCAGTTTGAAGAAGGAGATAGTGTCTTTGTGAAGATTTCTCCTACCAGAGGAACTATCCGATTTGGCAGAGCTGGGAAGCTGAGTCCCAGATATATCGGACCATTTGAAGTTTTGAGCCGAATTGGTGAAGTAGCGTATCGGTTAGCTCTACCAGCTAATCTTGAGGGCGTGCACAACGTCTTCCACGTTTCGCAGCTCAGACGCTACATCCCGGATCCGAGTCACATCTTGGACCATTCGGAGCTGGAGATTGGACCGAGCCTTACAGTACCAGAGAAGCCAGTGGCGATTTTGGACAGAGGTGAGAAGAGGACCAGGATTTCAGTGACTCCCATAGTCAGAGTTATGTGGAGGCACGATTCCCCAGGCGAGTCTACCTGGGAGCGAGAAGATGAGATGCGGGAGCAGTACCCGTACTTGTTTGACACCTGAGGTAATTCCTAACCTTATCCTTTAAATTTTGAGGACGAAATTTCTTAAGGAGGGAAGGTTGTGAAACCCGTAATTTCAGATAATTATTTATATAATTTAATTAGCTAATATAATTAATTATTAATTGTTAATTTAGGAAATTACATTTTTAGAAAAATTATTAAAACTGGAAATTTTATCAAAACATGTAATTTTCTAATTAATTATTATTATGTTACTTAGATTAAAATTATTATTTTTCAAACTTGGACTTTTTGATTGTCAGGCCCAGACCCGAACCCAAAAACATTTTTTTAAATTAAATTTAGAGTTACAAAATATTTAGTTATTTTTTTAAAGAAAATCATGTATCATTTATAATTTTATAACCCAATTAATTTATCCCATGTCATGTAAAGTTTTTCTCTTAAAACCAAGCCCATTGGTTATAAGCCCAAATCCATTAAGCTTTGGTTATTAAACCCATTTAACTTGGAAACCCATTAGCCATTAGTTATAGATTTTAACTCATTAGTTAATAACCCATTCTTTAAATTGTAGGAGAGAGAGTGATAACTCTCTGTTGGGTTCTCATCTAATGAGAACCGAAGCTCTTCAGTTAGCCGACCCCTACCTCCCGTAACCTCCCGTAACCGGCCGAGACCGCCGACCTCCCTTCCCTACTCCTATAAAATCCTTCCCCACCCTTCTCCATCATCCACTCCTCATTCCCCTTTTCCAAAGACAAAACCCCCTTTCGTGCCCTAGCTGGAGCTCCACATTCCGGAGTTCATCTCGACCGACGCCGGCGCCACCTTCCCCAGGACCGCCATCCCTCGCCGTCACGCCGGTCTCCTCCCGGCCGACCCCGTGTCCGGCGTACCCCTCGCCGCCGGTCCCCGCGAGCCCAGGCGCCTCCCAGGCCGCGCCCGGTCTCCCGTCCCCTGCTCGGCTCCGCCCGTGAGTCTTCGAGCCGATCCCGACCAGGACCACCCTCTGCGTAGTTTTTCCGGCGCTGTCCCTCCGGGCCAGAGCTTTTCGAGCTCCGCGACCCTTCTCCGAGTTTCTGATTCCTCTTCTGGACTCTTCTTGGTGCTGTTTCACGGAACCCCGCTGTTGTCTTTTCCAAGTTTGGGTGCTGTACACGCAGCCGAACTCCGGCGAGGCGTGTTCCTAGTCCGAGGCAACCCTTCGGATTCCGTCAACTTGGGTAATCTCTGGTAATCACAGTAGTTCGTCCCCTGTCTTGGTCTGTGATGATTTTGGTCCACAAATTTCTTCGGAAATTCAGTTTTTCGGCTATGTTTTTGGTTTTGGAAATTTTGGAACCATTTGTTCTGTGATATTTGGTTCTGCGATTGGTTTGTTGGTTTCGGTTTTCCGAAAACTCTTCGGAAAGAGTTCTGTGGGTTCGGTTTTGAAATTGTTGGCTTTGGAAATTAGGATTCGCGGTTTTCTTAACCTCTGTTAGTTGGTTTTGGATTTTTCCGAAACTTTCAGAAATGATTTCTGAGAATAAATTGATTTTCGGATCTTTCCGATTTGTGCTGTGATGTTTTGGGTTGGTTTCGGATTTCCGAATTCGTTTCGGGTCGTTCCAAATTAATATTGGGAATGCTTGTGGTTATGTGATTATATATATTTTGGGTTCCCTGGTTTGGGATTATTTGCAGGAAATTATGGCGCACTTTTCTAGTTTTTGGGTTGACCAAAAATAGAGGAAATGCTGCCGAATTTTCCATAAAAAATTTAATTATATTTTTAAAATGATTTTTAAAATGGTTTTCGGAAAATACTAGTATTTTGGGATTTTTTGGGCGACGACCGTATCGGTCAATGGGCCCTGGCTAAGTGCAAACGAAACCGATTTCGCCCGGACGTTGAGGCATTAGCCTATATGACGATTGGACCAAAAATCTGAGACTCACTATTATAATTATTTTAATTTAAATTATTAGTTTATTTATAATTAATTTGTAGAAAGATTACAGGACTAACAAGTTTTCTTCTTATTTTAATTCATTGGCTTGTAAGGGCATAAGCCTATTTACTTTTCTGCAAGTTTGTAATAATTAGTAATTATAGTTTTGGATTTTTTCTAGTTATTGTTCAGACGCGTAATTTAGGGTAAATAACTATAGAAATTTTAGAAATTCACGTTATTCTCATTTAATAAGAAAAATATATTTTTATATATAAATATAAATACCAAGTTTTTCGAATAAATTGATAAATGCAAGTTTTCCCAGAATTAAATATAAATTGATGTTTCTTAATTTGCAACGCACTAATAATCGTGTTTTGGTTGTGTTAGCTAAATAAAGACTAAAATTGACTAGGACACAACTAGAGATTGCAACTAGTATAGCATCATTGGCGACTTTGGTTTTCTGAGACAAGTTTCCGAATGTAGGATTTCAAGGAAGAACCTGAATTCCCATCCCGACGTATCGACCCGTCCAGTCAAATCATTGAGGCAAGTACATTTTTGTGGTAGATTACAATTAGTTAATAATTGTTTTAATGCAAGTTTAAACCACGATACAACACGGAACTCTCTTTGAGAGCATTGACTGTAACTACTGTAACTATTGGGGACTGGGGGAGTAGTGTAGTGGATATGACCACATCCAATAGTATAACTGAATGTATTAGCTTACCCCTCAAACACACGGGGATAAGCCATACCATATCACTAGGATATTACTGTAACAAACCCAATCCGGTCATATTCATTACCTATTCATATCATACTGTTTTAACTGTTGGAAAATCATTTATTTCAAATTGTTTAAAAGTGCATAATTCCATTATTAATTTCAATTGTTAAAATATCATGAATTTGTACTTTGCTCCCTCCTGACTGGAGACTATATTTTTAGGTCCTGTTGAGGATGCAGAGCTACTGATTAGTAGCTACTATGACCCTGAGCTATACCCTGCTGTGCTTCCTGAGGATGGCGTACCTGATGATGATGTTGCTTCTTTTTAGATGTTATTTTCCAGTTTGATAGTTTTGTTTAAAAGCAATGTTATTTCAGTTGATGGTTTTATGATTGTACTTTGTACTGGACAAGTTTAAGTTTTAATTTATCGAATAATAAAGATTGTGGCAAATTAAATTGAGTTGTTGATTACCTGCATATGGAAGATACAGCTTACTGCCGCCGTCTCAACAACGGTGCAGGCTGGGCATGATCCGATTCGACCCAAGTAATTGGGACCGGGTCGTGACACTCAAAGTGCCTCTCTTCTCTGCTCTGAACTTAGAGAATTTCGTAAAGAAATTTCTAATAGTTGTGTACTTACTCTGAGAGAGAAGAGAGGGACTTTATATAGGTGCGTCCAGTAACTGCTCGGTATACAAAACGTTCAGGACGTGGAAAAATCGCTCTGAACGTTTCATAACCTCTCAAATCGTGCACAAACACGATTGAGCCAATTGGCGCACAGCGCGCGCGAACATCGCATAGCTGTGCACACGTGCACTACGCGCCAACAGGTACGCCACTGGACGCGCGATCGGCTGCACAGAGGCTCGCGCAACTTGAGCGCACTATGCGCCTAGCGACGATGCTGACGTGCTAAGTGCAAATTGCGCCAACAAAATGCCACATGAGCCCGAGTCCAAGTCTGAGTCGCTAAGCCCCTATGGGGCTTAGCTCCAATAGAAATAAATTTCCAAGAGCTAAAAGCATTAATGCTTTACCATGGAGTCTTATCCTTACCTCCTAGTAAAATCACCCACATGGTTTCCTCCTTAGGGTCACCACTCCATGTGCACATCTCAACAACATACCAAGTATATATTGAGATACAACCCATGGTGCTTTTCCAATGTGGGACTAAATATCACTTGGCATGTATTGAAAGCAAGATTTCTCTGCATGTCAAGGAAAAGCTCCAACACTATTAGCATTTTGTTAGGTCACATGTTTAGCTCCCATGTATCACCCAATCTTTTTTGCTTATGTGAAGCTATCTAAAGAACATATGCACTTGCTATAAGTAGCATGATATCATCAACCTTCCTATTCCCCAATCCTTAGGTTCATCAACCCCCCATATTCCTATTAGAGTTATTTGTATTTTACCCCCTCACCCCAACCCCCTCTCAATTCTCAAGGGGGGAGGGGTTAGGTTAACTATAATTACGAATAACATATTATGAAGAATTGGTGGTGTTGGGGGTGGGAGTACTAAATTAAATAAAAATAGAGGTACCAGATTTATGATTAACAATTGGAAAGTAAATACAAATAACTCTTCCTATTTTTACACGCACGCTATGCACAAATCTATATTTAAACTATGTTCTCTTTAAACAGCATTATGCAATCACATGCTTAATTACTCTATAAAAGACTCTTGGTACTCTAAATCCAGTTTATATTTGTAAAATATTTTGTAATATAAGTTTAAAACGAATTTTATAGTGTACCCAAAAAAACTATCTTTAGATAACAAAATTTGAAGAATCCAAATCAACTTAAACAATATCCATATAAATTTCATTACCAGATAAGAAAATAATTTCTAACATATATTTGAAAATTTCTTATTTCCATATCATAAAATTAAAATTACAAAAAAAATTCACATCAGTGTTTGCAGTCAAATCATCACAGTGCTCTGTATCCCTAAGAACCAAAATTGGACTTTCATTTAAGACTTTATTTTTTTTTTAAAAGCTTCTAATAAAGATTTTAGTGCTTTGGTTTCTCTACAAAATCATTTATTGAGTATCATTGTCGTTTCCTCTACAAAATTTCCTAGCTCAACCTCTGCCTCCACAAAATCGTTCTGTCGTTGCTCGTTGTCCGGCATCCACAGAAGCCATCTACGAGTGTTGGACATTGTGTTAAAATTATTCAATAATTTTGGGGCCACACATATAAAATTAATTGTGTTTGGGCTATCTAAATAATTAAGCCAAATTAAAGTGGTCGATTTGAAAAATTGGCTT
>JANAVB010023650.1:70000-106980 GCA_029216955.1 Iris pallida | reverse complement strand
CAAAATACATAGCAAAATCGTCATGTGCGGCTAAAGAACTATTTCTCGGAAGAGTGGACAACCGAAAAAGCACTACACAAACACTACCCGTCTTTTTCTGCATGTGGAAAATTCTGACAGAAAAAAAAATATGCAACAATCAAAGTTCAACTTGAAAAATCCCACTAATGAAAAAAAAAAAAACCGACTCCTTTACAAACTCCTCACGGATCCGCTAATAGAGAAACCGAAGACAAGATGACGAGGAAGAACCGATGTAGAACTCCATGAAACGATCTTACTCCGAAACCCTCTTCCTCTTGATTGAAGAATTGCACCATTTTGAAAACTATATCCTCAGATTGTAGCTCTTGAGTTTAGAATTAGAAAATACCTATTTAAACCACCCAACTCCCGGAAAAAATAAATATGGACCATTGATTTTAATCCAACGGTATTAATAAAATATCTAACTTTGCCTTCAACCCCGACACCAGTATACCGACAGTGTACTAAAATTTGACCACCTTGAGTTAGAAGAGTTCTGAAATGAACTGTTATCTCACTAGTATACCGACAATACACCGGCAATGGTATAACGGCGGTATACTGCTGACTATGATACATCTTTTCCAATTGTCCGATCCGCGTTCAAATTGTGCCCTTTGTCGTCTTCGACTCCCTGAATTCTCCGACACGTATCGTCGCACTTCGGATTATTTTTCATGGAACCCACCCAACACCAACAACAAGGTGGTACACAAATATATCATGTTAGTCCCGGGGCTTGATCAAAGATGGTAAAACAGATGCAACAAAGATCTATGATACAAAAACCAAATAACCCGATTACAATATGGAGGAGAGAAATAGAGAAGAGACTCTCGTTCTTCCTTGCAAACGTGTTGCAATTGGGACAAAACGAGTTACAATAATCTAGAGAAAGATTAGATGAAGAACAGTTGCTGGGGTGTCAAAACACCGTTGCTCAAAGCAAGATTCGCCCCACACGATCTGCTTCCAGGAACCAGCAAGTTTGAAGAACTTGTGGGCGCTCGAAGTCACCTCTGTTCTGACTCCTCGGATGGACTTGCAATGGCGGCAGCAGCACTCTCTCTTTTTTCTTTTTCTGACTTCTATTTTCGTAGTGACCACAAAGGAGGCCAGATGAGAGTATTTAGAGAGAGGGTGGAAACTCTAGCCGCCCTTCAGTTATGGAAAGATTGAATCAAATCCCAAAAAGATAGCAACGAGATTAATTCAAATCCCACAAAGATAGCAACGAAATTAATTCAAATCCCACAAAGATAGGATCTGAATTAATCGCATTGAATCAGTCTTTCCATAACTGACTTGTAGTCTGCATAGTCAGCGGAACCCTCCATGCGGCAGCAGCAGCCTGGCCGCATGAGCCTCATGCCGCATGGACCGCATGAACCGCATGGACCACATGAGCCGCATGGACCGCATGGCCGCAAACCGCATGGACCGCATGAGCCGCATGGACCGCATGGGATGAGCCGCATGGACCGCATGGCCGCATGAGCCGCATGGACCGCATGGCCGCATGGGCCGCATGGCCGCATGAGCCGCATGAGGCCGCATATGAGCCGCATGCCGCATAAGACCGCATGGCCACATATGAGCCGCATGACTGCTGACGTGCTAAGTGCAAAGTGCGCCAACAAAACGCCAAATTACGCCTCATGAGCCCATGAGCCGAGCCCGAGCCCGAGCCCGAGTCCGAGTCCGAGTCCGAGTCGCTAAGCCCCTTTGGGACTTAGCTCCAAATGGAATTAATCCAAGAGAATGACAAAAGCATTAATTTAATCCTTGGAGCCTTATTCTTACCTCTAGTAAAATCACCCACATAGTTCCCTCCTTAGGGTCACCACCCCATGTGCATCTTCAACAACACAACCAAGTATATATGTTGAGATAACTCATGGTGCATTTCTGATGTGGGACTAAAATTTTACAAGGCATGTTGAGAGCAAGCTCTCTCCATGTAAAGAAAGCACCAACAATCCCCCACATATCACAACATATATATGTGTCCAGGGTTGAGCGTTCCCCACAGTAACTGTCCATTTTGCATTAGGATAGATGTCGCTGACGACTTGAATCTTCCCGCATGGGTTAAATAACAATGTGATACAAGAATGGACTACGCCTTGAATTCTGCACCACAATTGTAATTCTTCCACTCACAAAGTGTAGTTACTGTGCTTCTGGCTGCACATTAAAGGCCCTGTGCCAGCCTAGTTTCAGTGTATAATTTTGGGCGTCTACAAGTTTACCCTCAAGAGACGGCCTGATATCTCTTTCCATACACTATAGGTGAGTTCTTTATTAAAGAGGTATGCATGAAGCCTTGCGCTTCCTGCGGTGCTACGCCGCTATGACATGGCCTGAAGCCGAGGCATTACCCCTACCTGGAAACCTCATCGTAGTGTCATACTACTGTAGCATGAGGTCTCAGCCTCTTTGTAGTGCCAATCTACTCAGCATGAAGCCTAAGGCTTCCTTGCGGTGTTACGCCGCAACGACATGGCTTGCAAGGCCGAGGCTTTACCCCTACCTGGGTACCTCATCGTGGTGTCGTGCCACTGTAACATGGGGCCATCCTCCCCTTTGTAGTGCTGTCTACAACTCTTTAATTACGTCATACAGCATTAGGCTACCTGCCTATTTGCGGTGCTACGCCGCTATGACTTGGCTTGCAAAGCCGAGGTATTACCCCAGACCTGGGAACCTCATGGTGGAGTCACCCCACTGTAGCATGGAGTTTTACTCCTTGTAGTGCTGCTCTACCGTACTTCCTGTAAAGCACACCAGCATTCACTCTGCCTGAAAACTCATTAAGGCGTTTAAGCCAACCTTCCACAGGATCTGTTTTTTTCGCAGAAAATACATAGTAGACAACAGTGGTTATGGGTCCGTATCCCTTCCATGTTCCAGAGAACAAGTACCCACTGTTACCTGATAGTTTCCCAGTCAGTGATCCTCCTTTGAACCAAAAGTTAGATGCCTAGTAGATTTCTCTTTGAACTAATAGCATAAAACTTTATGGTAGGATTACAAAGACACACTATCAGAATGCCTTCAAGTCCATTTTACAAGCTGTGTCATCGACCAACTGGCGCTTGAGGCCCTTTGTGAACGGATCTGCCAGGTTCTCCTGACTCCGAACATCAACCACTGCAATTATACCTCTTTTGATAAGATCGTGTACTGTCCTGTGCTTCAACCGCACAGTCCTCTTCTTCCCGTTGAAGAGGTCATTTGATGCCACCGCCGCAGTCGTCTGGTTGTCACAGTATATCGGTATCGCCGGTATCTGAGCCCCAACCACTGGAAGATCATACATGAGCTCCCGAAGCCATTCTGTTTCATCTGCTGTAGTTTCAAGTGCATAGAATTCAGATTCCATGGAGGAACGAGAGAGTATAGTCTGCTTCTTCGATTTCCATGATATAGTAGCTCCACCCAAGGAAAAGACATATCCTCCTGTGGATCTCTCGCTTTCTACCTCTGAACACCAGCTAGCATCACTGAAGCCTTCCACTACTGTCGGATACCCGTTGTAGTGCAGTGCATATGTCTGAGTCTTCTTGAGATATCTCATCACCCGCTTCACAGCTTTCCAGTGCTCAACCCCTGGGTTGCTTGTGAACCGACTCAGCATTTCCACGGCGAAAGCTATGTCAGGCCTTGTGGCAGTGGTTGCGTACATTAAACTTCCGATAATGCTAGAATACTCCAGCTGCCTGACGCTTTCCCTCGAGTTTGGCTTCAGCTTCTGATCACACCTGTATGGCGTATCGATCCCTGGAAGATCCTTATGCCCATAGCGTGTGAGCATCTTCTCAATGTAGTGAGATTGTGACAGCGCTACTCCAGTGTCTGTCCGGATGATCTTTATGCCCAAGATGACATCTGCATCCCCCAAGTCCTTCATACTGAACTTGGTTGAGAGGAACTTCTTGTCTCTGTGACACAGCCTATATCCATACCTAGGATTAGCATGTCATCCACGTACAGACAAACGATGACTCCTCTTCCATCAGCGAACTTTGTGTAAACACATTTGTCCATCTCGCTGACTCTGTAGCCGTTTGACCTAATAACTTTGTCAAACTTCTCATGCCACATCTTGGGAGCTTGCTTCAAACCATACAATGATTTCACCAACTTGCAGACTTTGTCTTCAAGACCTTTGACGACAAATCCATCTGGCTGTTGTATGTAAATCTCTTCGGTCATCTCCCCATTCAGGAATGCTGTCTTTACATCCATTTGATGTATCACCAACTTATGTATAGCTGCTAGAGCGATTAACATCCTGATGGTGGTCATCCGAGCTACTGGAGCGTACGTGTCAAAGTAGTCTATCCCCTGTTTCTGAGAAAACCCCTTGGCTACAAGCCTGGCCTTGAACTTGTCAATAGTTCCATCTGTCTTCATCTTCTTCTTGAAGATCCATTTACATCCGATGGGCTTTTCTCCTTCAGGTAGATCTACCAACACCCATGTGTTATTGGAGGTGATAGAGTCAAACTCGTCATTCACTGCCTCCTTCCAGAAGATAGCATCTCTGGTCTTCATCGCCTCATCATAGGTAAGCGGATCTTCTTCCACATGATAGGTGACAAAGTCATCTCCGAAGTCTTTCGGTCTCCTCGCTCGCTTAGCTGACGGCTCTGCGAGTTCTGGTACAAGAGTTGTTCCATCAACAACAGCTTCTTCTTGGACTACTGGCCCCTATGAGATTTCAGTCTCATTTGCACCTACATCATTTTTCGGAATGTCCGAAAGAACAATGTTTTTGTCTTTAGCAAACTTGTCTTCAAAGTATTCAGCATCGCGAGATTCGATGATATTATTTGACTCAATATCAAGAAATCTCCGAGCATCACTCTTCTCGGCATATCCCAAGAAGATCGCCTTCGTAGTCCTTGTCCCTAGCTTCTGAATCTTCAGATCTGGAAGCTTCACATACGCCAGACACCCCCACACTCGAATGACATTCAAGTTTGGTCTGACTTTGAACCAGAGTTCATGAGGAGTTACGTCCGAAGTTGCATAAGGCACTCTATTTAGAATAAAAGTGGCCTTCAATGCAGCTTCTCCCCAGTAGCATTTAGGAAGACCCGCAGTTAGCAGCATTGAGTTCATCATTTCTGTCAACGTTCTGTTCTTCCTCTCCGCTACTCCGTTGGATTGAGGAGAATATGGAGCAGTAATCTCGCATATGATTCTATGTTCTTTGCAGAACGATGCGAATTCATGATATCTGTATTCCCCACCTCGATCACTTCTTAACCTCTTGAGTTGTTGTCCAGTCTGCCGTTCAGCTTCGGCCCTGAACTCTCTGAACTTCTCGAAGGCTTCGTCTTTAGACTTGAGCAAGTAGACGAACGCGTATTTTGAGAAATCGTCGATGAAGGTTATGAAATATTTTATCCCGGCCTTCGTGGAGAAATGTTTGAAGTCACAGATATCGGAGTGCACCAACTCCAGAAGATTTGTGCTTCGATTGACCCGATGAAAGGGTTTCCTAGTGATCTTCGTCTGAGCACACACTTCACACTTCTCCACCTTACCCCCACATTTAGAGATAAGTCCTAGACTAGACATTTTGTTAATTCTTTTACAATGAACATGTCCTAATCTATTATGCCACAACTCAAGAGAATAATCAGAAAATGCAACTGCATTAATGTCATCAAACTGGTTGACAAGCTGAATTTTAAACATTCCTTCGGTTAGATAAGCCTTTCCGAAGTATGTTCCCTTCTTGGACATCACCATCTGACCAGTATTGATGTCCATCCTCAAGCCTGCGTTGCAGAGCAGGCTCCCAGAGATCAGGTTCTTGGCAATCGCCAGAACATGCTTCACACCTTGAAGCGTCAGAGTGTTCCCAGAAGTGAGTTTCAGTTCCACGGTCCCAATCCCCAGAATTTCAGCTTGGGCCTGGTTCGCCATGACAACCTTCTCAGATATCGGCTGGTACGTGACGAACCATTCCTTGCCAGAACAGACATGGCAAGTCGCACCAGTGTCTATCCACCAGTCAGAGTCAACTCCCACAGTTGTGACCTGTCCGATCATAGCAACAATGTTAGAAACCAATGAAACCTTATTAGGCTCACCTTTCTCTGATTGTTTAGGCTTAGATCTGCATTCACTCTTGTAGTGGCCTTTCTTGCCACAATTGAAACAAGTCACGTGGGACTTAGTCTTCTGTTGCTTGAAAGAAGGACCCTTCACTTTTAGATTAGTGAAGTCCTTCTTCTTGGGATGAGAAGCCGCCTGCTTCCCCTTGGGAACTCTCGTATGCACTAGATTGGCTTTAGCCAACTGTTTGGACAGAGTGTCCACCTTCTGTTGGGAACGCATCTCGTCCTCAACATGGATCTCTTGAAGTAGATCTCCCAAGCTAATGTCTAGCTTCTTTCTGTGCATCCTTGCATAGAAGGTACTCCATCCAGCAGGAAGTTTTGAGACGATCCCTCCAACGACAAACTTGTCGGGAAGGGGCATCTCTTCGTCTTCCAGTTTCTGACGCAACTTCAGAAATTCCTTCACCTGTGGCAACATGGACTTCTCGTCCTCAAAGAGCAATTTGTGATATTTTTCAACCACAAACATCTTGCTCATGTTCCTGTCTTCTTCATACAGATTTTTCACAGACTCCCATATGTCTCTGGCAAGTTCCTTCTTCGAGTAGGATTCTGCCAGGGAATCCTCCATAGCATTCAGGATGAGAAGCCTGCAGATGCTATTTTCCCTTCTCCACTTGGCCTGGAGTTTGGTAGCCGCGTTGATTGCGGCAGTAGATCCAGTGTCTGGAACAGAGGGTTCTTCCTCCAACAGAACATGATCAACGTCTTTTAGTTGAAGAGTTAGGTAAACCTTTCTCTTCCAGACTTGATAATGCTCTCCATCGAACTTTTTCAACTTGCAGAAGTCCGATTGGAGAAGCGAAGCATTAATGTTTTCCATCTACACGGATCTTGCTTTGAGATTGTTAGTCCCGGGGCTTGATCAAAGATGGTAAAACAGATGCAACAAAGATCTACGATGATACAAAAACCAAATAACCCGATTACAATATGGAGGAGAGAATAGAGAAGAGAAGATCTCTCGTTCTTCCTTGCAAACGTGTTGCAATTGGGACAGAACGAGTTACAATAATCTAGAGAAAGATTAGATGAAGAACAGTTGCTGGGGTGTCAAAACACCGTTGCTCAAAGCAAGATTCGCCCCACACGATCTGCTTCCAGGAACCAGCAAGTTTGAAGAACTTGTGGAACGCTTGAAGTTACCTCTGTTCTGACTCCTCGGATGGACTTGCAATGGCGGCAGCAGCACTCTCTCTCTTTTTCTTTTTCTGACTTCTATTTTCGTAGTGACCACAAAGGAGGCAGATGAGAGTATTTATAGAGAGGGTGGAAACCCTAGCCGCCTCTTCAGTTATGGAAAGATTGAATCAAATCCCACAAAGATAGCAACGAGATTAATTCAAATCCCACAAAGATAGCAACGAAATTAATTCAAATCCCACAAAGATAGGATCTGAATTAATCGCATTGAATCAGTCTTTCCATAACTGACTTGTAGTCTGCACAGTCAGCGGAACCGCATGGACCACATGAGCCGCATGGCCGCATGAACCGCATGGCTAAGTGCAAAGTGCGCCAACAAAATGCCACATTACGCCTTATGAGCCCGAGCCCGAGTCGCTTTGGGGCTTAGCTCCAAATGGAATTAATCCAAGAGAATGACAAAAGCATTAATGCTTAATCCTTGGGGCCTTATTCTTACCTCCTAGTAAAATCACCCACATAGTTTCCTCCTTAGGGTCACCACCCCATGTGCATCTCTCAACAACACAACCAAGTATATATGTTGAGATAACTCATGGTGCATTTCCGATGTGGGACTAAAATTTTACAAGGCATGTTGAGAGCAAACTCTCTCCATGTAAAGAAAGCACCAACATATCATAGAATCTCAAGATGGATCAGAGAAGATTTTGAGTTCAACCAAAGCCGAGTTACTCTACTGCAAGACGTGAGGATCAAGATGAACTCTATCTTCTCCCAGCTAAGAACTGATGACAAGAAATTAATGGTGGCATCGTCGGAAGGTTGGGAAGGACTCTTGTAACACAAAATGTTTCAAAACAACTGGAGCACTCAATCTGGTCTAACTTGTAATATTGGGCATTGATATCATTTTGTTTAGAAAGTGGTGAGACCCGCGAGTCATAGTTGTTCCATGAGATGTATGATTTGGGCTTAGCCCAAACTACTTAAAAATGGAAATCCCTTGTTAAGCCCAAGACCAATACTACAATAAAAGACATATTGGCAACTCTTTTGCGACTCATTCTATAGTCATGATGTAGCAACTACTCTGCGACCCGAAAGCTTGTCACTTGCAGTCGCCTAGACGTCGCTAGTATGTCGCTCGCCTCGCAGGAATAATCCACATAATCTAGCGACTAACTAGCGACGTTAGGTTTGACTAAACTTTATGCGCAACTCCCTCGCAAACCTTGAGCACTCAACCGAATGCGAGATACAACCCAATATCACTCCAGGTGTAATGGAATCCACGTCTGTGACTATGATAGTTGAACAGTACACCTCTCTCTCTCGTTTTCCTCTCCCTACTGCTTCCGTATCCATAAATTGGTAATTGACAATATTAGAGAAGCATATTGCTGAATATTTGTCTTTCCCTATTAAGGGCTAGTTTGGTTCCACTTGAAATGACAAAAGCTCCATTTGAAACGGCAAACGATTGTAAGCACCGAAATCAAAGTGCTCCTAAACCTCAATATATTTTTCCTAGATATGTTGGATGGATACAAATAGGGACAAAATATAGATATGGAATATGAATATTTTCAGATAGGTAGAATAAAGTAGTCGACTATGAAGTGGATACACGTACGGATATGGATATGGATACCATTTTGCCATATCAGTACAACATATTAGCGTATCAACTTAGTCAAATTCTAGTTTAACATCTTTAAGAATAGAAGAACTTTGGTCAGCACATAACATCTTACATTTATGTATTAAGGTCTACCCATATATTATCTCATACTTTTTTTTTGAAAAACCGTTGAACAAACGGTGACAACCGAACTTTTGAAGGTCATCTCCACAAAATTGCCAAAAATACCAAATATAGACCCCACCCCCGTATCAATCACCACCCATTCTGATCCTTCCCAAACTGCATGCCAACATAGCTTTTCTTCCTCCTCCTCCTCCTTGACATCCCTCCATTGTCCCTCCCCCTCCTCTTTGGGACCAGCTTGGGAGTTGATCGAGCTCCCCGGCAGGTCCCCACTAAGCCTCGATGAACCGCGCACTTTTTCGCGCAGATGCCACGAAGTGGTGCATAGAAGAATGACCTGTTTCACTCGTGGCAGGTCATCAGGGGAGGCGAGCGGCGGAGGAGGAGGACAATGGAGGATCGGTTGCTCGTTGGGCTGTTTGTGTTGGAAGGATTCGTCGAACGAGGAAGGGTCAGTTAGGAGGAGAAGCAAGGGAATGTGCTTCCTCCAGAGGTCGACAGGCGAGTCGTACAGAGAAGAGAGAGGGAGGTGTTGCTTCGGTTGCGGTAAGTGGCCGAAAGGAAAATGCGGGTTGAGATGTCTCCATTGTTTTCATTGTCAGAGGTCTTCCGAGGAGGAGGAGGAGGAGGAGGAGGAGTCGAGAAAGCGAGGGAAATGTCCCTGTCCCTTCTGTAGGAAATCGAAAGAAGAGTCTGCGTCGGTAGAGAAGCAAAGGTGTTGGAAGTCCTGTTTCTGTTGCAACAAGTCATCATCAGAGGAAGAAACCGCAAGGAGGAGAGGGAAATGTGGGATGGGCTGCTTCTGCTGCTGCAACAAATCACCAAAGACAGAGGAGCCATCAAGAAAGAGAGGGAAATGTGGGATGCGCTTCTTGTGTTGTAAAAAATCACCAAAGGAGGAAGAGCCGTCGCGGAAGAGAGGAAAATGCGAGACCGGCTGTTTCCGATGCACTAAATCTTTGTCGGAGGAGGCTGCGAGGAGGAGGAACGGATGGTCGTCGTGCTGTTTTTGTTGTAATAAATCGTCAACGAAGGGGGGAGAAACAAGAGAGGGAGAAGAGAAGGCTAAGGGCTGTTTTCATTGCGATAACTTCGCTTCTTGTTGTAAATCATCAAAGGAAGAAGAGTCGAGAAGGAGAGGTGAAAAGGCTACATGCTGTTGCTACCGAAAGCGGACGACAGGAAGTGGTTCATCACCAAGAAGAGGATGTGCAAAAATCGTCGGTTGCAATTCATGTTGTTCTAAGCCTGCGTGCAGGAAGAAGATCAGGTGCTCGAGGACGTTATGTTGGAAAAGGAAGGAAAAGAAACAACCAAACCATCTTGCATCTCTTGTGAAGAGCATTTCCTTCAAATCTGGTATGTGTTTTATTTTCTACTCTAAATGTTCTTATGTTTGGTCCCAATTGTTAGTGTATTAGGGATTTTGATAACTCGGGAAGCAACCAGATAGTTTCTTTGACCTAGCAATTCACCCTTACTCGGCTAGAATTTCGACAATATATCTTTTCCTACATCCCATTACATTCCTGTTGGTATTGGGTGGGGTTTCCAACCTATGTGGAGAACACCCCGGGGTACGACAAGCGTCATCCGTGTGTCGAAAAACCTTGGGGAGTTGATGGCGACAAGGGAGACTCGTTTCGAGCTCGTATCAGAAGTCTGTACAGAGCATATCAGAGGGAGCGGTACACCGCCGGTATGCCGTCCATAACATATTGTGTTCCAGAACATTCTAGTGGTATACCGTCGCTACTGAAGCTGTTCCAAAATGATTTGGTGGTATATCGCCGGCATACCGTTGTCGGGGCTGAAGGCCCCAAAACGGGTGCTTTTATGTGCACCGTTGGATTATGATTAATAGTCCATATTATTTTGGAATTGAGGTGGTTTAAATAGGAGTTTTTAAGCCCAATCCCTATTCATAACAATCTAAGGAGAGAATTTCTCAAAGGATGAAATTTTCAAGGAGAGGAAGAAGGATTTCGAAGCTCTTGGGATTGATTTGGAAGTGAGAGATGGCATCGAGGAGTTTTTTGTCGGTACTTCCTCTTCCTCTTGTCTTTGGTAATCCTTTGCTTCTCTTGTAATATATTTCCATCTATTTGAAGTGTTGTGATGACCATGTTGGATTGGTAGAGGAGTTTGTAAAGGAGTCGGTGTACTCTCTTTATTCCATTAGTGGAGGCTTTTTCAGATTGGACTCCGATCGTCCCATGATTTTTTCCATCAATATTTTTCACGTAAATATCATTGTGTTTGCGTTGTGCTCGTATGTATTTATATTTTGGAGTCAAATATGGGTTGTCTTTCTTTTTGTTCCTTAATAAGTTCTTCTGGTTTGGGGAACGGCTTTCGCGTTAGTTCCCAAAAAAGTAGTATCATAGCTTGTGGTTGATACGTACAAGAGGTTGATAGTCAAACCGGATAGAAAAGATGGATGCGAAGCCAGTGCGCATGATAAATCTAAACAGTTTCAACTATCATTATTGGTGGAGCAAGATGAAAGATTTGTTATACATCGAGAAACTGCATTTGCCAGTATTTGCTTCTGAGAAGCCCAATAAAAATTTCGAGGAGGATTACAATTTCGAGCATATATAAATGTGTAGGTATATTAGGCAGTTCGTGGACGAGAATGTGTATAATCACATCGTCAATATTGAGCATGCAAATGTTGGATTTTATCTCGTTTCTAGTTAAACCCTCAAAAGGGGGGTGAAAATGAAGTTGGTAATTTAGTCTCACATCGGATAGGAGGTAAGATCATGAGGTGTAGATAAATTGGGATTAGTTCAGGACTTACATGGGAATTCCATTTTAAAGCATATGAGCCCAATCTAATATCGCACCTAATGGGCAAACTTTGGTTGGGTCACACTGCGTTCCCAACAAGTTGTATCAGAGCCCAACGTTATGGTGCTGGTTTGGGTGGCACTAATAGTTCGAGACAGAAAGTGCTGAACATTCATGCGTATAATCGAATTATACAGGCTATCTTCTCAAGGTGGAGTTAGGGGCATCCTCTATAAGGTGGTCTGGGTGTCAAGAAATTCGCATGCAGAAGGCGGATCAGACCTAATGTTGGAGGCAACTATACTGATTCAATGGTGGGTCCGACACGTCCAAGGTGGAGTAAGATATTGTGGTTGGCACACAATGGTGGTATGGACGAACGTGTCATTTTGATTTTGTGGTCGAATGGATATAGATGACAATGTGTTGGATCTCCTAGGTGCTCAACTAGCAGGAATGAGCAATGGTAGCAGGGGTGCTAAGGTTGTTTGGCTGGCGGAAACGATCAAAGGTAGCAGGGGTGATAAGGTTGTTCGGCTAGCGGAAACGAGCTAAGGTGGAGATTGTTGGATCTTATCTCGTTTTCGGTTGAGCCCTCAAAATGGGGGTTGACAATGGAGTTGGTAATTTAGCCCCACATTGAGAAGGAGGCAGGATCGTAAGGTACAGATAATTGTGATTGGTTCATGCATTACATAAAGATTCTCTTTTACGGCATACGGGCCTAGTCTAATATCGTACCTCATAGGCCAACTCCAGTTCGGATCACACCGTGTTCCCAACAACAAAGACATAGGAAAAGCTGGAATCCTTGTATGTGAAAAGGACAAGGGTAAATAGGTTATCCTGATCCTACAGATGACGGGTTTTAGGTACAAGGATGATTCATCCATTACAGATCACTTGAGTGAGTTTCAGGGCATGGTTGACCGGTTATTCTTTGTGAAAGTAAAGTTCGATCACGAGATACATAGGCTTTGATTATTGTGTACTTTGTCAGGCTCGTAAGAGACCATACGAGTATACATTATCGCTTTTGCTCCAGGATACGCAGTTAATTTGGAATTTGCCAAGAGTAGGATGTTGAATGAAGAGATTCGGAGGAAATCTCATGACACTTCTCTACATCTCGTTCAAAAACACTTGTTTCAGAAAGTCATTAGAGGAATAAAAGCAAGGGTCCAACCGGTAGCAGGGAAAAGAGCAGCGGGAAGTCCAAGGATCGGTACGAGAACTTTGAATGTTACTATTGTTGGAAGAAGGACCACATCAAACTAAACTATTTCGCTTGAAAGAGAGAAGAACGGGGGCAAACGAAGCAAACTGAGAACACTACAATAGTTGTCTTATCACATGTTTGCACCATCATTATTATGGATAGTGAGGTTATCATGAACCTCGACTGCGATGACAGTCTTGGCTGGTGAACTCATGAGCCTCGGTATATGTATCTCACAACAAGACATTGTTTGTCACATACACAGGAGACTGAGTATTGAAGATGAGTAACATGAATATGTCAAAGGCGATTGTCATAGGAGATGTGCATTTAAAGACAAATATGGGAGCAATTTTTATGCTAGGAGATTTCGTCATATCCCGATTTTCAACCTGGTGTCGGTTGGAATGTTGGATGATGAGGGATTCTCCAATCTCTCTGAAAATGATTAATGGCAACTTTCTAGAGGTTCAATAGTGGGTGCCAGAGAAAGAAAGAAGTCTGGAGTCTACTATATGGAAGGGAGCACAGAAGGTGAATGTAGTTAGTGAAGCGTCTAGTTGTGGCAGAGGTGGCTCAGTCTTATTAGCGAGAAAGGAATGATCTACTTAGTGAACATGAAGGTGATTTCAGGGATAAAGTTCACAGAATTAGAAAAATGCACACATTGCATAGCTAGGAAGCCGTATAGGGGATCCTTCCAAACCCACCCATATTCAAGGAAGTCGGCGTTGCTCGAGCTGATTCACTCGGATATCCTCAGTTCAATGAAGGTAAAATCAATTGGTGGTGCTTCTTATTTTGTAGCATTTATGGATTGATTGTTCCAAAAAAATTTGGGTCTATACTATAAAGACCAAGGATCAAGTATTGCCTAAGGAAGACGGGAAAGAACTTAAAATGTGTTCGGTGTCTGACGCGACAAATACATTGGTCAATTTGATGCTTCTTTCAAAGAGCAAGGGATTCGGCACCAGAAATCTCCGCTAAAGATGCCTTAGCTCAATGGCGTAGGGAGCATATAAACATGATACAGATGGAAAGGGTATCGTGTTTGCTCTTAGAGGCAAAATTACTGGACAATTATTAGGGTGAGGCTCCAAATACTGCTTCTTATATTATTAATTTGTTGAAGTGGTGAATACATTGGTCCTTTTGATGCTAATTGCAAAGAGCAAGGAGTTCGTCAATTGCTCGATAGTTATCTCCTCTTTTGAAGTGGTGTTCATCTCCCTTTTCAATCCTCTTTGTTGCAGATAGCTTCATATACATGATCAAGGGATGGTAGTTGTGCATCAAGAACTTTCAATCGCTGCGCTTCAAAAGAAGAATCGAGTTCCACAAGGAACTCAAAGATTCTTTGCTCCTCAACTTGCTTTTGACAGCACTGACGATCTTCCTCAGCGTCCCACTTTTGGATAAGATAGTAGTCAAGCTCTTCCCAGAGGCCTTTACAGGGTAGCATAATATGTCGCAGTCGACGAATCCCTTGTCTCAAAGTATGGATTTCCTGATCTAGGGAGTAGACTCGTACGATGTTTCTTCTTTTGGCATAAGTTTCCTCCAACTTAGCCTAAATAAGATGAGCATTGTCCAAGTAGTACACGGTCTTCTTGATTTACGCTGACATCGAAGAAGATTCATTACATCACAAGAAAATTCTCTGGATCCCACTTATCTTTTCGGTAAGATTCAGGCGCCTATTCTTTTTCAATAAGATAGTTTTTATTGCCACGATTAGCAATGAAGAAAAGAGAGGACCTCGACCAGTCGAACATCAAACTTAGCTGAAGTAATACGGAGAGGAATACATTGACCGAAGTTGATTCCAACTCTACCGCGAGGGGCCAGAGAAAACTCCCAAGAATTGGAAGATTAGTCAATAGCCGACATCGTCAATACAAGAAAAATGCTTCGAAGAAGGGACGTCTGCGTTGGAAAGAACTAGACTAGCAACCCATGCCTAGATCTATGCTCCACACATTAAAAAAAAAATTCATCTTCAGAGCACTTCTATAGAACGGAGGATAGAAGAACGGCCGGGAACAAACTGACAGATTGAGGATAAGGAGGAATATGCAAAAGACGATGGGTGGTGGTGGAGAAGATGAGTACAGTGGAGAAGAAAGCTTCAAATCTCTAAAATAGCGCGCTCTGATACTATGTATAGACTCAAAACTACAAAGAAGAAGAAATATTATTGATTGTTATATTTTACAATAGAGGCATCAAGCCTTATTTATAGAAAAAGATTGACTTGAGAAGCAAGTCAAATTAAACTTCTCTTCAACACTATTTGGTATTATTTTTTCTATCTACAGATAGTGGTGGAAGGCAGAGATCTGCAGTAGAAGAGATCCTACGCATTGGCAATGGAAATATTGCTGCCCGGGTGTTCACTTATCGTCAACTGGCAGCAGCAACCCAGAATTTCAATCCTGAATGCCTACTAGGCACAGGTGGGTTTGGAAAAGTTTATAAAGGACAATTAGAGGACACAAAGGAGGTAATACTTAGTGCTAAGTTTTTAATCTTTCACTTATCTTGACACAAACCTATAATTTGGTTCACCTTCCTTCAGATAGTAGCAGTTAAGCAGCTTGATAGGCAAGGATATCAAGGAAACAGAGAGTTCCTCATCGAAGTATTGATGCTCAGCCTTCTCGACCACGAAAATCTTGTAAACTTGCTCGGATACTGTGCCGATGGCAACGAAAGGATTCTAGTGTATGAGTTTATGCCACTTGGTTCACTTCAAGATCATCTTCATGGTACGATTTGCCTCTCTATGCTTTGTCAAGCAAACTTCCCCCTACTAACGAATGTTTTTCGACTATCAGATCTGTCTCCAAATAGAAAACCATTGGATTGGATCACTAGAATGAAAATAGCTGCAGGCGCAGCCAGAGGGCTCGAATACTTACATGATAAAGCGAATCCACCTGTAATCTACCGCGACTTGAAAGCATCGAATATACTTCTTGACAAGGACTTCACTCCGAAATTATCTGATTTCGGCCTAGCTAAGCTCGGTCCGGTTGGAGAACAGAAACACATATCTACAAGAGTGATGGGAACTTATGGCTACTGTGCTCCAGAGTATGCGCGGACTGGCAAACTAACAAAGATGTCTGATGTTTACAGTTTCGGGGTTTTGCTGTTAGAGATTATTACAGGAAGGAAGCCTATGGACAAGACAAGGCCACCTTCGGAGCAAGTCCTAATCGAATGGGTATGTCTACTAATTAGTTTTTGTAGGAAATAATAATGAATAATAATGCCCTTGTTCTCATTGCTAGGGTTTGTTACAATATATATAGTTCTACATTTGGGCTTATGGGCCATATTTACATTACAAATATAATCTAATCAATCTAATATAATCTAATCATATCTAATCAATCTAATATAATCCAATCAATCTAACACCCCCCTCAAGTTGGAGCATGCAAGTCACAAATGCCCAACTTGGGAAGGAAAGAATCAAACACATGTCGGGTGTCGGGTCGGAGTAGCTGGACGCAGCATCATCTATCATCGCGGATATCGGGTGTACAAAATTTTGTACAACTTCGACGAATCGGCCGCTGATGGACGGGGTCGGCGGCGAATCGGCCGCGATCAGGAGCGCCGGATCTGGCGCGTAGGGGTCGCTGTCGGGCACGGTCGGGCGCGGTCGGGCGCGGGCGCGGTCAGGCGCGGGCGCGGTCGGCGCGGTCGGGCGCGGTCGGCGCGGTCAGGCGCGGGCGCGGTCGGGCGCGGTCGGCGCGGTCGGGCGCGGTCGGCGCGGTCGGGCGCGGTCGGCGCGGTCGGGCGCGGTCGGGCTCGCGGTCGGGCACAGTCGGCGCGGTCAGGCGCGGGCGCGGTCGGCGCGGTCGGGCGCGGTCGGGCGCGGTCGGCGTGGTCAGCGCGGACGGCGAGGATCGACGGATCGTCGCGGATCGGTGGGAGCGGGATCGGCGGACGGCTCAGTCGGAGCCGGGAGGGGAAGGGAGATGTAGAGTCTGACGGCTAGGGTGGCTCTGATACCATGCACCCAGAACACATTTCCCCCAAAAATCCACGGAAGAGAACCCTGAAATCGCAATGCCCTGGCGACATTTAAAATATGTCGATGTTTTCTTTCCACCCTTCCATTCTGTTGTGGTGTCCCAACACAGGATGTTTGGAACAATATACCTTGAGATAAAAAATAATCTCGTAAACAATTAAATTCAGTGCCATTGTCACTCCGCACTCGACGGATATCAGCCCCAAACTGACGCTTCACCATAGCAATGAATTTAAGAAACGCAGAATAAACAGCACACTTATCTGTCAATAAAATAACCCAAACAGCTCTAGAAAAATCATCCACCAAAATCAAAAAATATCGTGCCCCATTAGATGACGGAACACTATATGGTCCCCACAGATCACAGTGTATAAGTTCAAAGCATCTCGAAGCACGACTATTACTATCAGGAAAGGCATCACGAGTCTGTTTAGCTTGATGACAAATATCACAAGCCTTATGAGAAAACACACCACTACCAGAGAGAAGGTAAAGTCTGTATTACTTTATCTGAAGGATGCCCCAGTCTACTATGCCAAACCTCGGAATCACTCTCTTTGCATGTCAGGATCACCGAAGCCAAAGAAGCTGGAACCTCCCCAAGAAGTAAAGTCCACCCCGTTGTTCACCTGCCCTAATCACCATCCTCGTACTTCGGTCCTGAACAAAACACAAATCAGGAGTAAATAACATATCACAATTTCTGGCACCAATCAATTGGGAGACAGAGATCAAATTGCAAGTCAATGTCGGAACATAAAGAACATCCGTCAACACCAACGAAGCAGTCAAAAATACTTTGCCTCTTAAAACAGCCTCAATAGTGCTCCCATCAGGCAAAATCACAGGACGGACAGGGCCCTCAAAGCAATCAACTAAACAGTCACGAGAGCCTGTCGCATGAAGAGTAGCCCCAGTATCGAATATCCAAGGGACAGAAGAATTCTTACCCATCAGACGATCAGAGTTTGAAGAACCAGGGTTGGAAGAATCGTCGTTACCCAGCAAGCTCATCAGTTTCTGCCATTGTTCACCTGAGAGTGGTGAAGGATACCCTCCATGCATCATATCCGCCGAACTCCCAGCAAGACCAGCAGGGACACCATGACCAGCAGCGGCGACATGATGAACAACTCCTGCGCCACCAGCACCATGACCCCCATCACGTCTCTGTGGTGGTGCCGGGCCTCTGCCACCACCAGCACCACGTCCGCCCTCACGCCGAGGACGAGTCTCCCACCACTCTGGATAGCCATTTTTGGCAAAGCAAGTTGCAACATCATGACCTGTTTTCTTGCAATGAGTACAGATCATACCTGATTTATCCCTGGAATCTGAGGTTCTACTATTAGAAGTAGTAGAAATACGAGGTGAAGACTTGATAGCCAGCGCCATCACCTCCTCAGTAGCGGATTGGACCTAAGATTTTCGCATATCCTCCTCCTCACGGACTGCCTGGTAGGCCCGATCTAAACTTGGCTGAGGATCCTGAGCCAGAAGATTAGATCGGGTATGACCATACAACTCAGCCTTCAACCCATACATAAAGTCCTGAAAGTGGTCTTTATCCCTCATAGCCTGTAGCTTGGCAGCAAGTTCACCACAGGTACAAGTTGGCAATGGAAAATAAGCAGCCTGTTCATCCCACAAAGACTGCAAATTTCCAAAATAGGTTTCCACGGACATCGACGTCGTCTGTTTGCACTCAGCCAAAGCCACCTTAATTTGTTGCTTCCGAGTGCCGTTGCTAACAACAAATTTTTTTGCCAATAAGTTCCACAATGGATAAACCTCCTCAAAGTACGGCAAAGATTTCTTCAGAGACGGATCAATGGTATTAAGAACCCATTGAACCAATAGCGCTTGCACGCATCGCCAATCAAGCAATTTGCTAGCATCATTAACATGTTTGATTTCAGTACCCTCCAAAAAAGTGATCTTTCGCCTAGAGATCAGGGAGAGACGTATCGACCGAGACCACTCAGCATAGTTTGGTCCACGGAAAACAATAGGAGTAATGATATTTCCTGGTTGATCAGCAGAACTCAGAAAATATGGATCCTTCGGATTAGGATAATTTGGGTTATGTGCACTGCCACCGGCAGTCGCGACAGAGCAGCTGGACGCAGCATCATCTGCCATCGCGGATGTCGGGGTGGATGTCGGGTGTACAAAAGTTTGTACAACTCTGACAAATCTGCGAAAGAGATAAACGATTTTTTTTTAATCTCTTCACAGAAGGCCTATGAATGATAAGTATCAACAAAGACTTCCAAGGTCACCAACCTGTTACAGTTGGTCACGAGGATATGCATGTTAAATAAAGAAGGCAAAAAGAAAGCTTCCATCACGTGGCTCTTTGTTAGTCTGCTATTATGCTTTCTTCGAGAGTGCCATGACATTGAAGTTCACAGAGTCAGGGTTCCTCTCGATGATGGCTTTTATGACCGCCGCCGCATCTTGGCAGGAGGACGAAGATCGGATGGGCACCCTCCGGTCGGCGCCGGATCGGTTAGACGGAGCGGCGGGCGTAGGCGCGTACGGGAGCGTGCGCGGACGGAAACTGGCGGACGGACGCAGTCGGCGCGGTCGGCGCGATAGCAGACTAGGGTTTTTCAGGAGATGGTAGCTAGGGTTTTTGTTTGGAAGGCTCTGATACCATGTAGAAAATAATAATGCCTTGTTCTCATTGCTAGGGTTTGTTACAATATATATAGTGTCTACATTTGGGCTTATGGGTATGGGCCATATTTACATTTCAAATATAATCTAACAGTTTTACTTGACAGCGGTAATCCTAATAAATTGCGTGGTCTAAGTATCTAGAATTTTGCTTGATCCATAAAGCAACACTGCTTCGAAATAACAATTCTTAAGTAAATTATCAGAAGTCATGAATTTCAATGAACCATAAGGAACCTCTTCAAGACCTATGATGCACTGACACAGGAAATTGGTGTCTATACCTGGTATCGTGTCCATACCCGTATCCTATGTTGCACAAACACACACATGGGATAAGGAACACCACGCATCATGGATACTGAGACACATTTTTCTAAAAAAAAACTAGGAGACATAACGTTAAGGACACGGTGTATATATACAAGTTTATATTAGAAAAAAAAAATTATATCAGATAATTGAATACGTGCATCTTTGAGGAATAATTATTTGTTTATATGAAATTAAAACGCCCACAACAAAATTGCTTTAAAATTTTACCATTTATATTTGAGTTTTATTTTTATTATAAACAAGAACACTATAAAAAGTGTCTAATACATATCCGACAGGAAACACGTTACCGAGATGAGAGTGTTCGTGCTTGTTGCAATTGATTGATATTATTATTTATAGTCTCATTGACTTTATATAGCCTTTACATAATGGAATATCTTGTGGCATATTCTGGCATCCCAAATATGTCCTCAAGATATTCCCATATGCTTTTATGCTAATACAATATACTAAATATTCCAACACTCTCCCTCAAGTTGGGCAAAAAATATTCACTAAGTTCATCTTGTCACATCCTCTAATCAAGCTCACAGAGGGAAGTCCCTTGGTTAGTCCATCTGCTACCTGATCCCTGGTCGGAACGTGGCCAAGCTCCAGCAATTCTCTATCTAGCTTCTCTTTGATAAAGAACCTATCAATCTCGATGTGTTTGGTCCTGTTATGATGTACTGGATTGTTGGCGATACTAATAGCTGATTGGTTGTCACACTACAACTTCATCTTGGTTCCTTGATCCAGCTTCAACTCTACCAGCATATTCTTCAACCATAGCAGTTCTGCAACTCCCAGGGCCATAACTCTGTACTCGGCTTCTGCTGTCGATCTGGCCACCACAGACTGCTTCTTACTCCTCCAGGAGACCAGGTTGTCTCCTACGAATATGCAATATCCGGAGGTAGACCTTCTGTCATCTGCACAGCTGGCCCAGTCAGAATCACAATAGCCTTCAATGCTTATGTGATTGTTCTTCTTGAATATCAGCCCCTTTCCGAGGGCACCCTTCAAGTACCTCAGAATCTGGTACACTGCATCCATATGACCCTTCCGTGGGTCATGTATGTAACAGCTCACCACACTCACTACAAAGCAGATATAAGGTCATGTGTGGCTCAAATAAATCAACCTACCTATTAGTCTCTGGTATCCGTCTCGATTAACTAGTTCTCCAGCCTCAGTCTCCAACTTGAACCTCTAGTCTATTGGCGTTGCTGCAGATTTGCACCCCAACATCCCTGTCTCTGTAAGAAGGTCCAGTGCATACTTCCTCTGAGAGAGAACAATCCCCTCTGCGTCTCGAGTGATCTCAATCCCAAGGAAGTAGCGAAGAAGACCAAGGTCCTTCACCTCAAATTTCTTGCCAAGCTTTCTTTTGGGTCGGACGATCTCCTGCTCATTATCTCCCGTGATAATCATGTTGTCAACATACACTGCAAGTATGGTGATGTTGCCTTCACTCCTTCTGAAGAATACAGTGTGATCATTATTGATCTGCTGATATTCCATCCCTATCGTCGCTCTCCTGAATCTGTCAAACCACGCTCGAAACGACTGCTTCAGTCCATAGAGGGACTTCTTTAGTCTGTAGACCTTGCCTGCTGTCTGGTTGGTGCCAAATCCTGGTGGTATCTCTATGTATACCACCTCCACTAGATCGCCATGAAGAAATACATTCTTCACGTCCAGTTGGTGTAGCTTCCATCCACCATTCGCTGCCAAAGAGATCAGGGTCCTGAAAGTGCATCTTTGCAACTGGTGCAAAGGTCTCGTCATAGTCGATGCCGTATGTCTGACTGTATCCTTTGGTCATAGTCGAGCTTTTTAGCGCTCAACCTGTCCATCTGGGTTCTGCTTCATGGTAAAGACCCACTTGCATCCGACTGCTCTCTTCCCCTCCGGCAGTCTCACCAGCTCCCAAGTATGGTTCTTCTCAAGAGCTCCAAACTCCTCGTACATTGCTGTTTTCCACTTTGGATCGTTCTGGGCAACCTGCCAATTATTAGGTACAATAATACTATCCAAAGATGCTATAAATGCTCCATGAGAAGAAGAGATATGGTCATACGAAACAAACTGAACAAGATCCCAACCATATCTGTCCGGAGAATTTCTCGCATTGCTGCGAGTGGTCCTCTGTAGTGTGGGAGGAGTAGGAGGAATGATATCACCTGAAGGGGGTGGTAGTGTAGGTGTCTCAGGAGTTGGGACGAACGCAGGCAAGGGACTTGGCACCACTACTGGCACTGTAGGTACTGGTCCTGCAGTTTGCTTCTCTCTCCTGATGTAGGTAAGTAACTCCCCCTGAGCCGTAGGCCTAACACTTCTCATCTCCTCCCCCTGTTCTGTTTCACCTTCCTGTTCCTCCTCAACCGTGCCTCTATGCCAAACTTCTAAATCAGTCACCACCAAGTTCTCCATCTCCCCCTCTCGCCTCATACTGGTAGTATTAGGCGTGTTGTGTAAAGTTCCCTCCTGGTGGTAGTATGGCTCATGCTCCCAGAAGTGGACATCCATACTGATAAACTTCTTCTTCTATACTGGACTCCAGCACACATACCCCTTCTGTGTCGCTAAGTAGCCCACGAAGATGCACTTGACCGCTCTAGGGTCAAGTTTTCCAACTGATGGCCTGTTGTCCTTCACAAAACACACACACCCGAACACCTTCAATGGGAGTATCCCATTATTATTGCCTTGTAATACTTCACACGGGGACTTCCATCCCAGGACTTTCGAAGGCATCATGTTGATGAGTTGAGCTGTTGTCAACACTGCATGCCCCCACAGACTTTGTGGGACATTCATGTCGATTATCATACTTCTTGCGGCCTCTAGAAGGTATCTGTTCTTTCTTTCTGCTACTCCATTTTGTGCTGGTATGTCTGCTGATGCTAGGTGAGTGTAAGAAGGAAACTCACTAGCATTCTCTATCACATGCCGAGATGCTCCCGAGTTGATAATCCAGTCTGACGATTTAAGGGAAAATATAGATGCTAGGGCAAGTGACTCGTCAGTACCTTCTGGTGGATGGGCATACATAGCAGCGTTGCCCCAAGGAAGAATAAGGGTGGACGCCTCCTTTGTTCTACTCCTCCTGTCTCCCTCGGTTGACGCTCTCTGCTTCCTCTCCAGCATGTCCATCAGTGCCTGATCCTCCTCAGTAAAGGTGCCACCAGCTCCTCCATTCCCTTCTACTACCAGCAGGTTTGTCCGATAACCTCCTCGGCCGCCTCGTCGACCCCTCGACCATGACCATGTCCTCCAATATATCCTCGTCCACTAGACTGTCCATGTCCACCACCTGAGTCTTCCTCCCTAGGTAGTTTGGGACAAGCATACCGATGATGGCCTATCTTTCCGCAGTTGTAGCACTGTCGGTTGTGCTGCCAGGGCTCTCCCTTGGACCATGTGTCGCCCGAGCTGGTAACCGCTAGTGCTGACTTTGCTTCGGGGGGACTACCTGTCCCCGCCTGCAGTCTGATGCGCGTCTCCTCCTGGATCATGGCTGAGATAACCTCCTCAAGACTAGAAATCTTTGGTTGGGCGAGAAGTAGGCCGTTCTCTGTGCGAATGTTGCAGTCAGCCCTTTGAGGAATTTTATCGTCCTCTCCTGCAGACACACATGTCTCTCCTTACACTTCGGATCCCTACAGCTCGCCCGATTTGAGGAGTGATCATAATCCAACCATAGATGCTCCAACTCCGTGGCATACTCCTGCACCGTCTTCTCTTCCTATACGGTGTCGTCGATCTCCCCCTTTATCTGGATGATCCGTAACTTGTTTTCCACACCATCATAGGTCCTTCTCAACTTCTCCCACACATCCTTCACCATCTCAATGCCATCTACTGTGGCGACAATAGACTGGACTAAGGAGTTGAGAAGCTAGATGTAGATCACCATATGAGTGGACTTCCACTCGTCGCATCCTGCCGAGCCCTCGTCCGGCTCTGTCTTCTCGCCCGACAGGTACCCCTCCAGGTTCTTTCCTGCAAGGGTTCTTCTCACCCGCCGTGATCAACTCAGATAGGTAGCTGGTCCATCCAGCTTCAGATCGATAAAGGAAAGTTCCAACTTCGACGACGTTTGTGTCGTGCTCTCACCAGCCGACATCTTTATCAACTTCATCAACGTCGCAACTTCTGCAAGATCCAGCTTCTTGATGATCTCCTCCATCGATGCTTCTCCTCTCCGATCACGTCATGCCCGCTCCACGACTCACGTTCGTCCTCGTCGTCCGCTCTTAGATTCGAACATGTCTATTTTTATCAGATCTAGGCATCGGTGTCCTCTTTCGAAATGATCCGAACAACGGCAACAAAGGTGCCGTTGCGTGCGGCAGAGAGGGCGGCACGCACGTGGGGGTTGGGGGCGGCCGTCACACGTAGGCTCGGGAAGGGCACGGAAAGGGGGGGCTGCTGTGAGCGGGTTAGGGTTTGATGGCGGAGGGAGAGATAGAAAGGTTAGGGTTTGGTGGCGGCTAGGGTTAGGGTTTGTGAAAAGATGGCTCTGATACCATGTTGCAATTGATTGATAATATTATTTATATTCTCATTGGCTTTATATAGCCTTTACATAATGGAATATTCTGTAGCATATTTTGGCATCCCAAATATGTCCTCAAGATATTTTCATGTGCTTTTATGCTAATACAATATACTAAATATTCCAACGGTGCTACATAGTCTCTATTCGTGTACATATTCGTGCAATATAGTATCCTTTTACCTATTTGAAAATATTTTATCATGTATCAGTATCGTGCCCTTCTCCGTTTCTGTGTCAATATATACTTATGCAATATAGTTCAGGACTATTTGACAACTTCCCAATCTTCTATAGGTTTGCATAGTTAGTTCATCATGTTGCGGTTCCAGTCTCGATTCCAGATATATGGAAGGACACTCTGGGTATCGTGAAGTGTCGACGGAATTTGCGACGAAGGCGATGGAGGATCGGTGGCTGAACCAGGGCTCGAAATAGAGCCAAAACAACAGTCACGGTATACCGGCGGCGGTATACTAACAATATACTAGTTTTTTGGTGATTCGTTCCAGAACCTATTCTGAAGGTTTGGCGGTACACCGCGGTATACCGCCGGTATACCGCTTGTCATGATTCGATTCAGTCATGAGCCCAAGTCAGTATATAATTATAATCGCGTAATCGAATCTGGACAATCAGGATTGCTAGACAAATTTAGGGATTTCCTAATCCTAAATTAGGATCTTTTAACCTATATAAAGAGGTTAAGGGGAGTTGCCAATAAGAAGCTCACAGGAGAGAATCAAGGGAGCAAGTCCACAAAACTCTAAGAGAAAGACCATACTTTGCTCTTAGGACTGTCTTTCGAGATAGACTTAAGGGAAGATCTGTTCGAGAAGTCATCTTCTTCGTTTAGAAAGATCATCATAGGCTTGTGTGAGTGATTTAATTGTATATCTTCTTTTTCTTTCTTGAGATTGGTAAGGGGTTGAACTTGGGGGCAAAGAGTTAAACATTATTATAATCAATCTTGTATTATTGAGATATATAGATTGGGATTTGTCCATGTGATATAGTCACCAAATATATACTGTGTTTGATTTGTCTTGGGGATTGCGTGAGACGCAGGTTTGTTATCTTAAGGTAGGTTGGTATAGTTTCTGCAGCATTTTGGGACCAACAATTGGTATTAGAGCTCTCATGTTTTTCGAGAGAGAAGGTGCAATCATACCTCTAGAGCAGATGAACACACATATGATTACTCTCACAAGAGAAACTAGATGATCTTAAACTAAGGATGGAGGATCTACTCTAATACAAAGATTTGCATGGTCCGTTGGAGGGTAATAGTGCCAAGTTATCTGACAAAATTTGTCGACAACTGAAAAAAGTTGGATCAAAAGGCTGTTAAATTTATCCGCCAATGGCTAGACGATTCAGTGTTTCATTATGTGTCCATGGAGTGTTCGTCAACAGCATTATGAAAGAATCTACATTCGTTGTATAAACGGAAGACGACTAGCAACAAGGCATTTTTTTATTCGTTAACTCGAAGTACACGGAGGGTAACTCGCAAGATCAACATCTGAATGAGGTTCAAGACATCATCAATCAACTATCGGTGATAAAGATGGTGATTGAGGATGAGCTTCTGGCCCTACTGTTTTTGAGTTCTCTATCGAAAAGTTGGGAGACGTTGGTGGTATCTATGAGTAACTCCGCACCTGATGGACTTGTCACGATGGAGGCAGTCAAAAGTATGTTGTTTAATGAGGAGATCCAACATACGCAAATAGAATCATCGCAGGAGACTGCTCCGGTTGCTTACTATCGGAAGGGAAGCCTCAGGTTATAGTCGAGAACATGAGAGCGTTTTTGGGATCTTGTGAGGGTATATCGCAAGGAAAGCTGCTATCACTATGGTGAAAAGGGTCATTTTAAATAGGACTGCATGAAGCTCAAAAATAAGAAGGCTAAAGACAAGGACAATCATGTAGATTTCATAGCTATGGGAGATCTCATAATCGCAGCAACCGACACAGAAAAATCTTGTGGTACATGTCATGACAATAATTGGGTCTTGGACATAGGAGCATCGTATCATGCTAGTCCACTCAGGAGGATCTTTATGTCATACTGAAGTGACAGGTTTGGACGTATAAAGATGAGTGACAAGTGGACGGCTATAGTTGTGGGTATTAGTGACGTGCACTTGACAACGAAGTCTAGCGAAAAGCTCATTCTCAAGAGGGGTCGTCAAGTACAGAGTTTGTGCTATAACTTGGTATCGGTAGCAAGCTGGCAGATGACGGCTATCGCAATATGTTTGGGACAAAGATTGGAAGCTTATGAAGGATGCCCAACTGATGGCTCGAGGAGATATATGTTATGGTATATACATGCTCAGTCGTTGAGGTGTACAGGCAGGCCATATACATTGGATTGAGGCTCGAGGGGTATTTGACAAGAGTTTGTGGATTGTTTGGAACTTGCCGAGGGGAGTCTTCGAGATGATTTGAGGGATAAAGAGGATTTGGTTCGTTGGGACAAAGTTGAAAATGGAGGTGTGTCAAAGATTAAGGGTCAATATGTCGGTCCCATAACAACTAGTTGGTCTCTAGGTAGGGGTTGTTCTACGAATCCGGTTTGGTGATGGGTGGTTTGCCAAAACATAACGGAACAATATGGGTTTCAGCAGTTAAAAACCAAGGAGGAGATCAAGGAGTGCAACAAACTCAAAGTTCAGAAGAAGTTGTGGATCATCGACAGCATGTACAATACATGATGTACTCCTTACAGATGCAGGTATAGGGGGAAGCTTTAATATGGGACATGAAACTGGACAAGTTCAGGAGCTTGAATCTCGAGAAAATCACATTATCTGCTTGGTTGGGCCAGCCAAGTGTGAAGAAGCTAGACGGAACGAGAGTACATTCAGGTAGAAGACACAAGCCGGGGACATGCAGCCAAGACTTACGGTGAGGCTGATGGTCGGGGACTTTGGTCTTAACCAAGTTATTGATATCGGTGAAATCCCAATTGTCATGACCCGCTACCCAAATTGTTGGGCCGGGCCGAGTCATGTCCAGCCTACGCTTGAGATAAAGCGTAGTAAGCTGTTCTAAAGATAACAAGGTAAGACTAAAATGTGCTAACAGTTCTATATGTAAAGAAGAGTCATAAATGCTCCAAACACAAAAGTCATCTCATATAATAGTAAGTCCAAGTACAAGTCTGAAATGTAAAACTGGATACAGGTCCAGTTACAAAATACGTAGTCTAATACATGACTACACTAAATATCCCGAGCAACTACACAAACTAGACGAGTTTTCCCGCAGGTACATCATCGTAAGACAAAGCCTGGTCCTCGGCAGTAACTCCATAATATGAATCACAGAGCAAATCCTCCTCAGTAAGAATACCTACAACGTTATCCTGTCAGGACGGGAGCAAGTACTATTTCTAGCAAACTAATATACGAAACATTAAATGAACATAAGAGGAATAAACTGGAAACATGGCATCTCATAATCTATCATGGCAAGGACACATATGTCATATAGACAGATGTATATGTAATATTTAAAACTGTAGCAGGTACGTGATCGTCAATAGGTGTAAAATGTACTGTGGCACAAGTATATAAAATGTACTTCCGTACAAGTAAACAAGCGATAGATGTACATACGTACAAATACAGCTGGTGCGCCTACGACAAGGTATACATAAAATGTCAACCTTGCTCGGTACGTACGTACGGAGAAGGGGGCATGATCACGTACACTACTAACAGTTTCTCCATAACCCAAATTCTAATCATGTGAGAGATATATAAAGACTGTCCTAAGCATGGTAGTGACTGAAAGTAAATACAACATGTAAAAATTTAACTTGCTACCCCAAGGATCAGCATTTAACATGGTTGGATTCGCAGTTCATTGATGTAACAATATGTAAAGTTTGTAGAAGTACTTGTCTTTAGCAAAGCAAAAGAGCGATAAAAATGCTATAGATGCCTGGTAACTTGTTACTGTAGAAATAACGCATAAACTTAGTTTTTATACTAAGTTAAACACTAAGACACTAGTGGTGCAACACGACTTTCTAACTGGACACCTAGCCAAATGGTGACTTTAGCATAGAAGACCAATGTGGGGTGACACAATACTCAAACTAACTTTCTAGGATCTTTACACTAGTGCGAGGTGAGGTTCAATACGACTATAACTCAAAACAACACAAAAAGTTGCAAGTCGTAACTATTCAATAAATAAATCAAACTGTACATTGTGTTCCAACAATTTCTGAGATAAACAAAAAGCTTAATTTTACATAAAATAAAGTACCAAAATGATCATTGTTAATTATAGAAATTTATACTAATTTTTTTGGAATTTATAAACCCTCATAAATAATTATTAAAAATTAGCAAACATAAATATACTGAAAATGAGTTCTGTTTTCCTATTTTTATAAAATAACAAAAGCACTTAATAAATGCTGGAAGAATTATAATAAATTGTCTAAATTAACATAGTATTTAAATATAATTTTTTCCAGATTTCTACAGCACTTAAAATATATATAAAAATTCAAAAACAGCAAGTAACACTTTCTAAAAAATAATTAATTATTTATTTACTATTTTTGTCCATGTATTCGAATTGAACCGAAATCCAGATACAGGACCCAGAGCCATGAATCAAGTCCAATATGACTTGTACAGACTCTGAATTTATTAGACACAATCGGGCCCAAAAACCCATGCTAGGTTTGGACATCAATTGGTCATAATAAATTAAAATACAGGAATTTAAATAATATACATATCTTTAGAGTGGTAAAAATAGACAAGTCACAATTTTATATAATAAAATAATCTTGTAAAATTTTACATAATAGCATTTGCACAAAGTAGAATTTAAATACCTATATAAATATACAACAACAATATTTATAAATATACATGTAAATATATAGATATTTATATATATATATATATATATAATATATATATATATATATATATATATATATATTATAATGGTTATATATATACATATATAAACATACATATATATATAATATATATATAAGAAATATTAAAATATAAAAATATATATATATATATACAAATACTGTATATATATATATATATTTTTTTTTTTTTTTTTTTTTATATATATATATTTTTATAATATATATATATATATATATATATATATATTATATAATATATATAAATATATTCTATATAATATATATATATATATAATATATATATATATCTATAACACTATTATATAATTATATCTATAATATATAGATATATATATAATATATTTTTATTATATAATATATATATATATATATATATATAGATATATATATATATATATATATATATATATAGATATATATATATATATATAAAATATATATATATATATATAAAAAAAATATATATATATATATCTATATATATATATATATATTTTTTATACTATATAATAAAACACTATATATATATATATATATATATATATATACAAAATATATATATATATATATATATATATATATATTTTTTTTTATATATATATATATATATATTATATATATACAATATATATATATATAGATATATATATATATATATATATAGATATATATATATATATATAATATAATACATATATACAAAACTGTATATTATATATACATATATATATATAAATAATATACATATATATATATATATATACATATATATATATATATTATATATATATATATATACATATACATATATACATATATAATAAAATAAAATAAAACAAAAACAAAAGAAAAAAGAAAAAAGAAAAAAGAAAAAAAACACAGAGAAGGGGGCTCGAACTCGGCCCAGAGGGGTCGGGTCTCAGCGCGCTCGGGCTGGCCAGGGGGTCAGCCCGAGTCTGTTGTTTAGGAAGGGTTTGGGTTAGTTTTGGGTTAGATTTTTGGTTAACGGGTTTAAACCCGATAGCACAATTTCGTGTCCTGACAGTTAAGGACACGAAAAAACTATCGAGTCCGAGTGTCCTGACCATGCACGACACGCACGAGTCGAGTCGGACGTGTCCAAACTTACCTACGTACTGCTCGTGTCCTGGCGAGTCATATATGTGAAAACGAGACACGTACGACACGAAAATAGGGTTGACACGTACCTGTCCGGCGAACTGGGGGTCGTGGAGGGTGCTGACGGCGGCTAGAGGCGTCGTTGTCGTGGCGCTCGGGTGGCGCTGCACTCGCCTCAGCGCGGCGAACTCTCTCGGTGGTGGTTGTGGGTGGTGTAGGCGGCTGTGGAGGTGGCGCTGCACTCGCCGGAGTTAGGGTTAGGGTTAGGGTTCTCGTCGGGAAAGAAGGGGTTGGGGTGGTCGTGGTGGTGTGCTAGAGTTAGGGTTTGGTCTGGGGGTCGTATTTATAGGGGGGAGAGGTCGGTTGTGGTCTGGGGTCGGCCGGAAATGGCGGGGAAGTCGGTGGTCGTCGGCAACTGGCCGGTCGTGGGGAGTGGTTGGGTGAGAGGAAAGAGAGAACGTAGGGGGGTAGGGTAGGTTTGCAGTAAGGTCCCCAGAGATTTGGGGACTTGCACAAAGACCCCAACCCCAAACAGTTTGCAAATTTTATTTGCAAACTCCTATTAAAACAATTGATTTATTTGCAAAACGATATTAAAACAAATTTAAATATTACATAATGATATTAAAACATTTCAGTTAATTACAAAATGATATACTTTAACTTAAAAACTATTTAAAAATTATCTAAAAATTCTAGAAAATTCCTAAAAATTATAATAAATTATTTTAAAGCTAAATAGGTCATTAGCAACTAATTTACACTAATTAAACCAAATTTGAAAAATAGGGGCTGACAAGTCTTTCTTCTTGAAAAATTTCGTCCTCAAAATTCTCAAGGATTGAAGACCCTACAATTTTCTAACATAACAAGCAATGCAATAAATGACTAAGGCTACGATCAAAACTAACCTCTAAGGTATCAAGCGGGAACGGGTGGTTCCCTCGCAGCTGTTGGGTGGAACAAGTAAGGATATCTCTCTCATGTCCGACTCTCTCTCCCAAGTAGATTCACCCGGAGAGTGATGGCTCCAAGCTACTCGTACTAAGGGTATAACCTTGTTCCTCAGCCTCTTCTCCCTCCTGTCCAATATCTCCACTGGCTGCTTAGTAACTGCAAGGCTCGGTCCGATCTCCAACTCTGAATGATCTAGCACATGGCTGGGGTCCGGAACATGTCTCCTCAGCTGGGATACGTGAAAGACATCGTGAACTCCTGGTAGGTTGGGTGGAAGTGCAACCCTGTAAGCTACCTCTCCGATCTTGCCAAGTATCTCGAACGGCCCGATGTATCTGGGGCTCAGCTTTCCTCGTCCGAACCGGATCGTCCCTCTAGTAGGTGATATCTTCACTAGCACCATATCTCCGTCAGCGAACTCCATTGGTCTACGACTAGCATCGGCCCAGTGTTATGCCTATCCTGAGCCACTCTGAGCCTGTCTCTGATCATCCCGACCTTCTCTGCTGCATCCATGATCATCTCTGGCCCAAGCATAACTCTGTCCCCAACATCATCCCAAAAGAACGGTGTACGGCATCGTCGTCCATATAGTGCCTCGAAAGGAGACATACCGATGCTGGCTTGGTAGCTGTTGTTGTATAAAAACTCTACCAAGTGCAGATGGCTCTCCCATGATCCGCCAAAGTCCAGCACACAAGTCCTCAGCATGTCCTCTAGCGTCTGTATCGTCCTCTCGGACTGCCCATCTATCTGCGGGTGGTACGCCGTACTGAACTTGAGCCGACTGCCCAACTCCTCCTGCAAGCTCCTCCAGTAGAGGGACGTGAATCTGCTCTGTCCGACACGATGCTCACTGGTACTCCGTGCAAGCGAACTATCTGCTGCATGTATAGCTCTGCCAACTTCTCGGTGGAAAGCCCCACCTTGAAGAGTATGAAGTGCGCACACTTCGTCAGCCTGTCCACGATGACCCAAATGGCATCATTCCCTCCTTGGGAACGAGGAAGCCCTGAGACGAAGTCCATCGTAATCTGTTCCCACTTCCACTCGAGAATGGGTAACGGCTGCAATAGACCAGCTGGCCTTTGGCGCTCCGCCTTGACCTACTGGCAAACTAGGCATCTCAAAATGAAACGTAATACATCTCTCTTTATCCCGTGCCACCAAAGATGTTCCCGCATGTCACGGTACATCTTGTTAGCACCAGGGTGAATAGAATATCTCGATCGGTGCTCCTGCAAGACTGCCTCTATCAGCTCTCCCTTCGGCACGCACAATCGGTTGCCATGCCTCAAGGATCCATCCTCTGCTATGGTGAAGTCATCCAGCAATCCAGCTAAAGCCTGGGCTCGAAGTCTGTGAAGGCTCTCATCTGTAGACTGTGCCTTCCTGATCTGCCATCAAACCTGACTGAATGTCAAGCGCCATCATCTGTATTACTGATCCTGGCCGAACTATCTCAATACCGAGCTTCTCCAGATCTTCCCGCAAATGCCGATCTATCATCAGATACCATGCCATCGGATGCCTGCTCAGCGCATCCGCCACCACATTTGCCTTCCCGGGGTGATACTGTAAATCGATGTCGAAGTCCTTCATCAACTCCAACCATCATCTTTGCCTCATGTTCAGCTCTTTCTGCGTGAACACATACTTCAAGCTCTTGTGGTCAGTAAAGATTTCCACATGCTCTCCGATAAGTAATGTTTCCATAACTTGAGTGCAAAGATCACCGCAGCTAACTCTAGGTCATGGGTATGATAGTTCCGCTCATGAGTCCGTAATTGCCTAGATACATAAGCAATCACTTTTCCATGCTGCTGTAGGAAACATCCTAGTCCCTTTCCCGAAGCATCGCTGTATATGGTGAAACCTCCAGATCCTGAAGGTAATGTCAGAACTGGAGCGGTCATCAGCCTCCTCTCCAGCTCTCAAACGCTGCCTGACAGTCCTCTGACCAGATGTACTCTGCGTCCTTCCGTGTCAGTTTCGTCATGGGTTCAGCTATCCTAGCAAAGTCCTGGACGAACTTCTTATAATAGCCTGCTAAACCCAGAAAGCTCCTGATCTCTGAAACTGACGTCGGAGCCTTCCATGTCTCAACGGCATCAATCTTCCTGGGATCCACCGAGATCCCCTCTCCAGTAACTACATGGCCGAGAACTTCACTCGGTCTAAAAAGAACTCACACTTCGACAATTTGGCATACAATCTCTCCTGCCTCAGAATCCCCAAAACTATCCGCAAGTGTTCTGCGTGCTCCTCCGGTGTCTTCGAGTATATCAGGATGTCGTCGATAAATACTACGACGAACTTATCCAGATACTGGTGAAATATCTTATTCATCAAATTCATAAAGACAGGGCATTTGTGAGACCAAATGGCATCACCAGAAACTCGTACTGTCCGTACTTCGTGTTGAACGGTCTTCTGGATGTCTGCAGCCCTGACTTTCACCTGGTGGTAACCGGATCTCAAGTCTATCCTGGAAAATACTTTCGTCCCTCAACTGGTCGAACAAATCATCTATCCTGGGCAGAGGATATTTGTTCTTAATGGTGATGGTATTCAAGGCCCGGTAGTCAATACACAACCGAACTGTACCATCCTTCTTAGGCACAAAGAGCACTGGCGCTCCCCATGGAGAAGCACTAGATCGAATGAAACCCTTTTTCAACAGGTCATTAATCTGCTCTTTCATCTTTACGGCCTCCTTGGGGTTCACTCTATAGCAAGCCCGGGATACTGGTGATGAACCCGGTACTAAATCTATAGTGAACTCACATCTCTGTCAGACGGAAGTCTTGGAAGATCCTCTGGGAATACATCCATAAACTCCCTAATGATAGGGTGTGGCGGTGCTAACTCTCCAACTGTCGCACAATAGTTCGGCTCTAGGCTGATCTCCGGCCCTGTTCCTGACACTGAATGGTGTCGTACCTGGGGGACTGAACAGAATACTACCTCATGACAATCTATAGCTGCATGGGCATAGCTAAGCTAGTCCATCCCCAATATGATATCATACCCGGGGAGTGGCATCACAAAGAATCGTCCCCTAAACTCTCTCCCGGCTATAGTAATAGAGCATCTATAGATAGCTCTAATGGGCACTGGTCCGCCTCCCGTCATTACTCTACTCATCTCCTCGGTAGGTGTAGCTACTAAGTGGTGTTTATGCAAAAACTCTAATGACAGGAAGCTATGAGATGCACCAGATCAAACAAGCATAGAGCTAGAAAGTATGCAAATAAACATGACCTGTGATGAAGTCAGCCAAATAATATGGCTCCAAAACCTGCTCCGGCTCCGGCTCAAGAGCTAGGCTATAAGCTTTCCCCTGGGGTCCCTTCTGCTGCTGCAGATGTTGCCCAAATCTCTGCTGCTGAGTCGGAAGCGGCCCTCTAGATACCCTGGCTACTGTACAGTCCCGAATCTGATGGGTGGCAGACCCACAAACTAAGCACTGCTTCAACCTCTTTCTGCAGATGGAGTAATCATGCCCTGGTCTTCTACAGAAAGAACACATAGCTCCCTTCTGCTGCTGCCGGGGTCCCAGGGCTCTAACTGTGGGGTTGGGTGATGTGGTGTGGGAGGACGGTATGTCTGCAGGTGCGGCGTCGGTACTCTCGGCTAGAAAGCTTGACGCTTGGAGGGTCCCTCAAGGTGTACAGAAGCCGGCCTCTTGCAAGACTGAAGACGCTCCTCTATGCTCCGGGCCAATTCTAGGCTCTGGTAGTAGTCAGTCGTACCGTTCGCCACTATAAGAATGCCAATGTCTAGAACTAGACCATGGCAAAACCTAGCGTCATCTCCTCTGGGTCTGCAACTAGACTAGGAGCGAAACGGCTCAGGCGACTAAACTCTGCCACATACTCGTCAACAGAACGGTTTCTGCTGGATGTTCTGGAATCATAGCCCCATGGCTACCCTAGCGGTGGTCGAGAAGAATTTCTTCTTGAACTGGGTCTTGAACTGATCCCAAGTGGCCCTCCCTCTCGCGAATAGCGGCTCATTCCGGAACCAAACTCCTGCCAAGTCTATCAGCAGAATCCCGCTGCCTCGACCTGGAGGTCATCCGGCATTCTAACTCCAAGGAGCTTCCTCTCTACCGAGTCTAGCCAGTCATCTGCTACAATGATGCCCTCAGTCCCTAAGAACTCCTTGGGGTTCAGACTCATGAAGTCCTTGATCGCCCCGCTCTCTGTCGTGGCTCTACAGGTGGTGGGACCACGGTACGTTCCTCAGAACGCTCTATGCTCTGACGGAGTAGGGTGGTCTGCTCCTGATGGGTCGTTAGGAACCCTGGATCAGAGTGAGCAGTTGGTTCCCGTCGAGTGTGACGGAAGTCTGGGTGGGTATAGTGATAGGTGGTGGTGGGAGTATCGGGTCCTGCTGGGACTGTGATGTAGAAGGTGGTTGCATCTGGGTGGTGGATTTGTGGAGTGGGGGAGTATAGTAGGTGGAGGTACATCAGTCAACTGATCAGCTGACTGGATAGGGAGTGTGCCATTCTCAGGTGTGACATACTGGGATGAGCGAGTAAGCAGCATCTAAATAAAATAAAATGGACTTATAAGAACTCTAAACAATTATAAATAACAAGAAATCCAATTGTAACAACAAACATGTGATGCGTTTCCTATGTTACAATCCTAGTATTCCTCTAGGTGTTCTAAGCGCATTCTTAATGTTGTCTAATTACCTTAAGTTCCTAATTGCAGGCAAGCTCGGTACAATAACGTAACCAAACAATTTAGTCAGGACCTGCATGGGCCACCACTAAAAACATGTCACGATCCGCTACCCAAATTGTTGGGCCGGGCCGAGTCATGTCCAGCCTACGCTTGAGATAAAGCGTAGTAAACTGTTCTAAAGATAACAAGGTAAAACTAAAATGTGCTAACAGTTCTATATGTAAAGAAGAGTCATAAATGCTCCAAACACAAAAGTCATCTCATATAATAGTAAGTCCAAGTACAAGTCCAAAATATAAAACTGGATACAGGTCCAGTACAAAATACGTAGTCTAATACATGACTACACTAAATATCCTGAGCAACTACACAAACTAGACGAGTTTTCCCGCAGGTACATCCTCGTAAGATAAAGCTTGGTCCTCGGCAGTAACTACATAATATGAATCACAGAGCAACTCCTCCTCAGTAAGAATACCTACAACGTTATCCTGTCAGGACGGGAGCAAGTATTGTTTCTAGCAAACTAATATACGAAACATG